>JARYGA010047947.1:0-30950 GCA_030545235.1 Helianthus tuberosus
TTTTTTCTTACGATAGGCCCATAAGTATGTAGATAGCAAGTTAGCAACATGAAATGTCTTTGCAAAACCTAAATTTAACTTTAACTATGTTTTTACATTGAGTAACCTCCTTGTAATACTTTTTCTTCAGTGTAGGAATTTCAGTTTGTGATTGATTATGCGGTGATGATTTCAAGAGTTATCTCCCTAGTAATGCACTCTCAAACTACTCATTGTTGTAGCCGATTAACCTATAGACAAGTTTTTCCAAAATACTAATATGTCAAGCGTCTGCGTTGACTTGTCTTAATATGTCAAAGCTAGTTACTAAGTTTTAAGACCATAACCATTTGAACAGAATAGTTATGACCCGGACTCGATCTATGTACCCACTAAATCTTAGCCAGCCTGACAAATCCGGGTTCAACCCACCGAAAAGTTCTATTACGACTATGTGGAAAAAAAAACATGACAAAAAGAATGATTACCTCTCCACCAATAGGGGTAAAGACGTCACAGGCCTCGCACCATACAATAGTGACATCAATCACAATTCTCTCTGTATAAACACGCCAAAATGAGTTAATATGATTCTTTAACTCTTTCATGCTATCACTCCTACTTAATACTTAAAATTCTTTTTATTCTCTCATCGTAGGGTAGTCACAAGGAGATCTCTGTTCTGTCATGAGTCTAACGGTGTCTGTTTTGTAGCATTCTGGTAGCACTGATCATGAATTATAGACCAAAATTTAACAAGAAGGCAGTTTGTTGGAGTTCATACTGACATTCAGATACCCATATGGTATTTTATTCTTCAACGCATATTTTGTCACTAGTTGATGAGACTCGATAGGAATACTTGTACAATCTTGTACGTGTCCAAATAACTTCATGTTTGTTCTAGTACATGATTTTTGTGCCTCATATGTCTTTGTGGTTGACATCTATAATAACTCTATTTTCTGTATAGATGATTTCTGAAAGACCTAAACACCTTTAATTTAGTTACACAATTTGCATGTAGGTTTTCTTCATGTAGTTGATTTTCAATATATTCTTAGTATTGTGTTGGCGATATACTAGGGAAGATCATCATCAATGCATAAGAAAACACTTTTCTTATATAAGATGAGATTTCTGATATTATTTGTTTTATAAATTACATGGAGGGTGAGGATCAAATAGGAAGTTTATTTTGGCTAGGAAGGATAGGAAGCAATAGGATTAGGACATGTGGCAAAATTTAAAATAAAAAGGAAGGTTATTTTAGTCAATTTTATCCTTTTCTTCTTCCTTCTTCTTCCCAGTAATATCAAAACCCACCATCTTCAACCATTTCTTCACTTTCTATCTCAATAATCACTACATTATAGTGCGATTTTCGTCACCAATCAATGATTTAAACACCCGATCAACGTGTTCTTCAGCTTTTTTTTTTTGAAGAAAACCCAGTTTAATTTCATACAAAATCTCGTTTTTTCCAGTGATTTTGAAGATAATCACTCGATCCGTTCCATTCGATCGCTGATAAGTGTTTCAATCATTCAAATTTCGTCAATCGTTGAAGAAATCGGCTTCGATCTATGTAAGAAATTCTTTAATTTCATTTTTATGATCTGGGTTTTTGATTTATTCATTGCGTTTTACGATCTTGGCGGGGGTCCGGGGGCAGCGCCCCTGGTAGCAGGGTCCCAGGGGCGGCAGCCACTGGCGGGGATCCAAATTGCTTTAATAAAAATGCATCAGAAAATTTAATTTTTTAGAAATTGGCTCATTTCGAAGACAGTAATTCGTAGACAATTCAGACAATTCAGATAATTTTCCAGAAATTGGTCCATTGCGTTTTAGAAATAAGAGAGTTTTATGTGTTTTATGGCCATTGCGTTTTAGAAAAAACACATTTTTTAACTGTTTTTAGTCATTGCGTTTTAGGTAAAACACATTTTTTAAGTGTTTTTAGTCATTGCGTTTTAGGTAAAACATATTTTTAGGTGTTTTCAGTCCATTGCGTTTTAGAGAGAACACTTTCTTTTGTTTTTTTAGGCCATTGCGTTTTAGAAACGAGACATTTTTAAGTGTTTTCTGGCCATTGGGTTTTATAAATAAGACATTTCTTTGTGTTTTTGGTGCATTGCGTTTTAGGTAAAACACATTTTTATGTGTTTTCAGTCCATTGCGTTTTAGAAAACAGACATTTTAAATGTTTTCCAGCCATTGCGTTTTAGAAATAAGACATTTCTTTGTGTTTTTGGTGCATTGCGTTTTAGGTAAAACACATTTTTATGTGTTTTCAGTCCATTGCGTTTTAGAAAGTACACTTTCTTTTGTGTTTTTAGGCTATCGTGTTTTAGAAATAAGACATTTCTTTGTGTTTTCTGGCCATTGCGTTTTACAAATAAGACATTTCTTTGTGTTTTTTGTGCATTGCGTTTTAGAAAAATGTCATTTTTTAGGGTTTTTTTTCATTGCGTTTTACGCAACTGAGTTTTTTTCATTGCGTTTTACGCAACTGGGTTTTAGAAAAAAAATCGAAAATATAGCAATAGTATACTCGTTTTAAAGATTAAAAAACGCTCGTTTTTTTTGGTGCAATTTTTATAAAAAAATAATGTCTTATGAAAGAGTTATTAAAGTTTAAAAAATGGGGGGAATTGGAGGATAGAGAAACTATTGACTTGGATTGACTAGAATGCCCCTAAACAAACTCACGCGCCTCTTTTCTCCTCTTCAATTTACCTCATTTAATCTTAGCTCTTGATTAAGTAAATGGATGGTCAAAATTACTTCATAGCCTTCTTAGCCAAATAAACATCCTATTATATCCTTACCCAATTTATTCAAATCAATATTACAAATTTGTTTTACAAGATATATAATAGAAGTACAGACCTCAATGCTTTTTACTATTTTACCAATGTTACCCATATCAAACCTGAAATGTTGAAGTCTGGCTTTTTTTTTTTTTTTTTAATTTTACCAACGCTGACCATTATGACGATTGTTAAAATATCTCTCTCGAACAATTTAATGTCAAACATATAATTCATATAAAAATTTTTCTTATTGCTTGTGTTTTATTTTTCATGATTGGGCTGCTTATTTTTTATATGGGTTGTTGGAGTGTTGTTGGGCTTGTAGCAGCTGGAATAAAGGCTTAGTGGGCTTGGATTGGATCAACTTTTATTCGAGTGTTTGCACTTATAAAGAAAAGAGAGAGAGGAGCATATGTGAAGATAGAGTTCTTAGCAATAGATAATATATCGAGTTCTCGTCTGATCGATAAACGTCAACATCTGATCTTCTATCAAAGAAAAGGGCCACAGTTCTAGTCTATCAATCTTGTGTGTTCGTGTCTATCTATCGTTCTTTGTCTTCAATCGTCTTTTAGATGTTCTAGGGTTTTATCATCTCTATTGTTTCACCGTTGTCTTCTAGTTATTCTTCTAGATATTCGACTGTCATCGTGTTGTTGATTCTTTGTTTAAATCTGTTCGTGTAGATTGTATTTCAGATTCATTGTATCTGTATTGAATTTGGGGTCAAATAATATTGGTTTGGGTTAAGAGTTCTTCATTCTGAGTTTGTAACAAATAGTATAATATATCACACATGAAGAGAATTAAACCATCAACTTAAAAAAAAAAAAAAAAAGATTTGTTTCTTGTACATCAAAACTCAATTTGAGTCGAGTCATCGAGAGATGCTTTTTTAAAAATCATTTTTGTAAATGGCTTAAATTCTGTTATACTCTGGAATTAAAGATAGTCCTATGTTTGTCAAAATATGTAATTAGTACACGCAAACAATATTTTTTTATATTTATTAATAACTTATTTATAAAGTATTATTAAAAAGCAAAAGGGGAAATTTTGCAAACAGTCATACCCATTACTCCACTAGTCTTGATTAAATATTATATCCCATGACCCAACCCAGTCCACTAATCCATTTTACCCACTAGTTTTGATTCACACTAATCATTTACTCACTTTGTCTCATTACTCTACCCACTCCACTAATACGAGGACCCACACGTTCCTAAAAAGATTCTACATACACTAATAATCTGATATGGTGATTATGAGTCTATCACCAAACCCACGCGTTCAAATTTTTAATCTTTTAAACATCTTTGTACTATATACTTTAGGGGAGGTTCATTTGAGAACAAAATTTAGTTGAGAATAAAAAGAACAAAAGGGTACAATTGTAAAATATTAAGTAGTTATTCTTTAATCTCATTTATTACAATCTTTAAGTAATTAATTACTCATAAAGACTATTATTGTCTACACTAATTTTCATTGCCTACACACATAAAAAGTTATCCTACACATTTTGAAAATTATCCTACACATGCTCAAATTTATCCTACACAACTCGTAATTTATCCTACACACCTAGTAATTTATCCTACACTCTAAATTATTTTTTTTAATTTTTGAAAAAATATATATTTTTTGAAAATAAGTTACAAATTTAATGTAGTTAGCTATTAAAAAGGAAGACTAGATATTAATGATCTATGTGACTTTACCAATATACCCTTACATTAAAACTAAATGAAAATATTAAATAAAGTAAAATGAAACATTCTTATTGGTTGAAACTTATTCTTTTTTCTTCTTACAAAAAAATTCTTCTCATTTGAACCTTCCACATATACTTTATTATTTTTAATGTATAAATTGTGAAAAAATATTTCTTGAATCATGACGGTAACAACTTTTTTTTTTCAGTTTTCCTTTTTCCGTTAAACAATTTCAGTTTTCCTTTTTCCGTTAAACAATTTTTATTAATAAAGGATTTGAATCTATTGCATTCCATTTTTTTCATTTCCTATAAATTTAGTATTAAATAAAAATAAAAAATTCTATAAACCAAAACAAATTTGTCATTTATAATTTTAAAATTCTCTAAAAATTCAAGTTTATAGAAAAATATACTTTATTAATGGTAATTAATAATTAACTACTTTTATAAAACTTTCATTAATTTTAAAAGCTTAAAATGATATTTTTTTTTACTAGAAAACTAACTTTAAAAGGATCCACGTTTTCTTTGTCATTTTCTTTAGAAGTTTTTTAATTACTTCTTAAATTCATGACAATACAAGATTTATAAAATGATTAATGATCTAACAACGTGAAACCTAACTAGAAAGGTTCTATATAAAATACAACAAAATAAATAGTTATATATTAGAATTCATACCTTTTGTCTTCATTTAAAGATCTCTCCAAGAGATGGAAAGAATTGCTTTTTTTGGCTTCAATCATTTGGTCGTTTAAACTTATATCTTTATTTAAAAAAAAAAAAAACTTCTATATAACATGTTAAGTCTTGGGAGCCTTTCATTTTTAAGTTAACGTTGAAAAAAAAAACTGAATAAAAGAATTTAATAATATAAAGTTCTAGAACTGAAATACAAACAATAAAAGCGTATGGACCAGAATTTACAAAAAACCCAAACTTTTAAAGCAAAACTCAACACCCGCTTTCACAGTTTCATGTCTCACTCTTCTCCGGCGAAATCGTCGGATCCCGGTGAACCCGGAACTCGTTATCCATCGTTTTTATTTTAATTCAGTTTTTTTTTCCATGATAACGTTTATCTTCATATCAAACTAAACTATATCTTTAACTGGTCGTATATATTCTTATCCGATAACCCATAAAACTCTCAATCCTGTTACAACTATAACTCTTTAGCCGACCTCTAATTAGAGTATCTGTAGTGGGGCGTGATGATTGGGTTTTTTTCTCCCATAGCGCCCCATAACACCTCGAATACCACGACGGGCGGTGTTATGGGGCAAAAAAACGGGTGCAGCGCCAGAGACGGACTTAGAAGCTTACTAGGGGTAGCACGGGCTACCCCTCAACCCCGTCTCCGTAGTGTAAAAATACCCCTTAACTCCATTTCCGTAGTGTAAAAATACCTCTCAACCCCGTTTCAGTTATATAAAGGATACCCCTGATCCTAAAAAAAATCAGGATACCTCTAACTTTTTGGGCTAGTTCCGTCAGCAGCGCTATGGATATGGCGCTGGTATGAATGTTTCTTTTCAAAAATGGACCAATCAAAATTAGTTAAGGTTTTTATAATTAATTAATAAAATTGAAAATTAATAATTAGGTAATGACGGGTAGGGGCTTTATGACTACGGGCTCTAGTGACATAACGCCCCATAAAACACTTGTGTGACGTGACACGACACGTGTCACATAACGCCCACAAATGAGCTTTATGACTACGGATGACCTTTGTATAAGTTGAGGCCCCTGAACGCATTCCCAACTCGCCACTAGTGACGGATCTAGGAATAATTTCTAATGGGTTCACTCTTTTTACATTCTCCACTAGCTTATAACCCCAGAGGCGCAGCTTTCAAGGGCCCGAGGGGCATTCGACCCCCCGAACTTTTCACTCATTAGTGTTATGTATGTACGTTTCGTATAGAATTTTTTAGGTATATACGTTTTCGACCCCCGATTTTATAAAAAAAAATTACTTATATAGAATTTTAAGGTCCGATGATTTCCGACACCCCCGGTGAAAATTTTCAAGCTTCACCACTGTATAATCCCGTGTTTTACATGGGTTAAATATTAAAAAAATAGTTTGACTGTTATTTTAATTTATAGATATTATAAACCCTATGTTACATAGATTGACTATTGAAAAAAAAATGTTAATCATATACTTCTATATGATGCTCACCACACGGTTAAAGAATCTTATAATATTATAATCTCGATGAAATATGTTATAGGGGAAAGATCCACTAAAAAGTGGATTTTGCCTAAGTAGCATAAGAAGGATTGTGATGATGACATGTGGCAATCATAATAAGTAGGAATGAGGGGCATTTTGGTCCTTATAAATAGGAGTGAAAATGACATGCGGCACCCCTTTTGTTTTTTTTTTTTAATACAACAAAAAAAAATCTAGCACAAAAAATTTATTACAAAATAATACAGCACGAAAAAATTTAGCAAAAAAATGTAGTACAAAAAAATCCAGCACAAAAAATTGAGAAAAAAAAATTAAGACAAAAAAATTTAGCACAAAAATATAGTACAAAAATCCAGCACAAAAAAATGTTATACAACATAGAAATACAACACATTTTATTGGGTTTTTTTTAATCTTTATATTTTATATAACAATATGGTACTCAAATTAAAGATAAAAAGTAGGGGTGCAAATGAGCCGAGCTACTCGAGCTCGGCTCGAAAAAAAACTCGAACGAGCCGAGCTTAAACGAGCTCGAGCTCGAGCCCGAGCCTAAAAACAAGCTCGTTTAGTAAACGAGCCCTAGCCCGAGCTTCACTTATCGAGCTCGAGCCGGCTCGCGAGCCTAATCGAGCTTTCTGTTTATATATTTTTTATTAATATATTAAACGTATATTTATATAATAATAATTACCATTTATATTATGGGTGGATAGATAAATTATACATTTAAGTCAAATACCAGCGAAATAATAACTTATACATTTTATTTTTTTTTATTAAAATTTTCGTTGGAAACAAACAATTTTAACCGTCTTATGGGTGGATAGATAAATTTGTAAGATATTTTTCAACGGAAGCACTATAATAAAGAAGCAATTTAATAATAATAATAATAATAATAATAATAAGGATAAGAACAAAAACTATTTTTAAATGGAATATTATATATATTATATATATTGTTGATAATATATGATGAATAGTAATTTTATTTTTATAATAATATATAGCTTTTCTTTATTCGTTTATTTAATATATTATTATAATAGTTTACTATTATATTTGGTTGATAAACTATTATGAATATATATATATATATATATATATATATATATTGTTGATGATCTATGATGAATATTAATTTTATTTTTATAATAATATATAGCTTTTCATTATTTTTTTATTTAATATATTATTATAATAGTTTACTATTATATTTGGTTGATAAACTATTATGAATAGTAATAGTAATTTTATTTTTATAATAATATATAGTTTTTCATTATTCTTTTATTTAATATATTATAATAGTTTACTATTATATTTAATTTTAATAACATATTTTTAATTTTTTTCTTTTTTATAACATATATTAATTTATCGATTAATTTAATACTTCTTCAATACTTTACGTTTATAACTTTTTTCTAAAAACTTAAGTACATAGTTTTGCTTGATTTTTCCCCGACATTCCGTTATAACTTTTGTTAAAAACGAAGTTGTACTCAAAATAAAGTATTTATTTGGTATCATAAAAAAGTACAATGATAAACTATGCCGTTCTAATGGTTTGGCTTTCTAAACAATATGCTTTATTTTCAAATCACGTTTGTTTTACATTATCATTTGCTCGATTTTGCCGCAACACGCGACGTCAATATAAACTAGTTAGTATAATTGTTAGGTTGAAAGAGAGAATGACATGTGACATTAATTGAAGTCTTTTATTATAAGTTAGATTTTAATAGAACTGGACATAAAAACTTCCGAGTCGGTTTGACGGTTCGGGTTAGGTAATAATAAAAATACGATGCATAAGTTTTTCTTTTTCATTATGTAAACAAGTCAGTGAAATGCCTTAATGAATATAAAAAATCTTCATTCAAAATCACTTAATTTGGCCGCATTTGTATACTGTGAGCATGATTTCTAACTTCTCTTCTGTCTATTTTTTGTCTTTTTAATCTTCTGAAGTTGCTATATATTTGTTTAAAAAATCAGAAATAAAAGTGAATTTGTTGTGTTTGAATAGAAGTTAATGTAGATGAATAGTTGTATGTCCTTAACACTTCATAGCATTATATCCGATAATCATACCATTCCTACCCTTGCATTCATCTACTGAGTCGTTCGTTCACTCTCATACTATTCTAGTATTCTTTTGACATTTTATACAAACCTTATTTACAATAAATCAGTCTAAACGTTCAATCCCTAAAATACCTCTTTACTTTTAAGACATTCTTCCATACTTTATTACGCACAAACCTTACTTAGTCGACCCATTACCATCAAAACCTTCGAAATCATAAATACCTATCCTTCCTAGTTTTTTTTTCACCAATAAGCAATTTCTACAAACACGTGATTTTACTAATACGCCTTGAAACCGGTAAAACTTTTCTTACAACCTACGGTGCGGGCCACACTTTTCATCAAAATACACTCTATTTTATACAAAAAAATTTCTTTTTAGGTAACATTATCCTATCTATTAATAAACCAATCTTATGAATAGTACTGCTGACGTCATTTATTTGTATTTATAAGTCATTTAATATGGATATGTTCAAAGAAAATTATGTTGGTCTAGCGGTTGAGCCGCTATTTAACCAGCTTAGAAGGTGTCGGGTTCGAGTCTGATCTATGTCGTTTTTCTTTCTTTTTTTTACTCACTTGTGTTTAATGGCAATTTTGTAATTTGGTAGTTTAATAGCTTGACAAAAGAGAGACCACGGACAGAGCCGGTTAGACAAGGAAAGCTGAGGAGTTATGGAGGAGGAGCCGACCATGGCCTCCGGTCGGCCTCCTCACCCCGGTTACGCACTTGCCCGGTTATGATCGTAGTGGTGTCGCACGAAGACGTGGATTTCCTCCCACCGGCTGCTCCGTTGTGAAAGGGGGGAGTCGCCAGCAACAGACGACAGCGCCATTGCTGTTCTCCGACGACACACCTCTTTTGGCACGTTCACCACTATTTTCTGCAGATCGAGAATCAACGACGACGACGGTTGTTTCCGGCCACTCCCGTTCGTAGTGTATGCTGAAAACCCTAGGTATGATCTTCTCTTTAGAGCTAAATGTTGTCGGCTAAATTCTAGGTGAATTGTTTGGTTTAGATTGATTGCATGTGTATTTACTGTATATAATGTGTTGTGTTCATTATTGATTTAGTTTTCCTACACAGTAAATTAGAATGATAAATTTTGAGGTTGGGTGGTCTTTTTGGATACAGGTCAAACCATGTTTTTATGGTTGTTTAAATTCTGCACACCAGGTGTTTGATAGTTTGTCTAGCATTTTTTTTCAAGTTGGTCTTCTCATTGTTGATGGTGTGGTTGTAATATGCTTTTGGGTGTTCTCTTTAAGACGTATGTATCAATTAAGCTTAAAATATTGCTACTATATTGTTGTGTTCTGGTGTCTTTGAGTTATTTGTAAAAATATGCCATTCAAACTCGACAAGGTTTCTAAATATAAAGCCTTACAACAAGAAAATGTTAATCTGAAACTAGCTACGTCACTCATTCAAACGAAATGAACAGTAATGAGGGTGTTTTGGTAATTTGCATATTAATTATATATGGTGAGTCTCAGCCCACACACGGAAGAGAGAGACGGGGGAAATATCTAGAGAGAGTGATGGAGGAGGAGCCGATCATGGCCTCCGCCCGGCCTCCTCACCCCGGTTACGCACTTGGTCGGTGATGATCGTAGTGGTGCCGCACGAAGACATGGATTTCCTGCCACCGGCTGCTCCGTTGTGAAAGGGTGGAGCCGCCAGCAACGGACGACGGAGCCATTGTTGTGCTTCGACGACACACCTCTTCCGGCACGTTCACCACTATTTTCTACAGATCGAGAATCAACGACGTTGATGGTTGGATTAGTTTTTGCAGGCTAACCGTGTCTCTGGGAGCTTCGACATGTGACGAAGATTAGGGGAAACAAATCGCTAGGGTTTGACAATCGCTAGGTGACGAACTAAGGTTCCGTCGTGAACCCTTGGCAGCGGCGATGGTGTTTCAAAGCAGATTCGGTTCACAAATTGCTCTGTTCTTTAAGGTAATGTTTCATGGCCGGAACGTATAAGAATTAACTACATGATGGGTTAAAAGACAGCTGAAAAGTTGACATGTCAAATTCAATACCAGAACAGAATGCCAAAATACAGAGCACGACTAGATCAGTGCCATATTTTCAAAGGTGCCAATTTCAACCATTTACTTGAAAGTAGGTTGATTTGGGTTATGCTATAACTTCAACGGGTCAAGTGGTTCAAAATAAATAACCTAGACCAGGTCAGTCGGGTTGAAAGTCGCCCAAGTGTGGACTGGTACGATAACATTTTTTCTCTGAAATCAGGTCGTAGCCAACTTATTTTCCTTGATTCTCTTTGTAACATGTAGCTCTTAAATTTGAGAGTAGAAATAGCAAAGGCTGCACTTATGGTCCTCCATAGTCTGTACGAATGACAGGTTTACAAGTACGTATTTTTTCCTGATCTCACATAACGAAGATTTGGATGTCACGTAACGAAAACGTATTCAGGGAAGCACATACAACAAAACAGTGGATGAGGTGAAGGAATGTACTTTCTTTTGGCTAACCCACAGGGCCAAATTAAATTACTTATCTTTTGAAAATTGGAACAGCTATGGTGTCGATGTAATGCTAGATTAGCAAGTAGTATGTTTTCTAACCTTGCCTTCTAGCTCCTGGCTAGAGGCCTTTTGGTTTGAATATAAGGGGCTCCATTTTGGTTTGAATATAATGGGCTCCCTTTATTTGTTAAAAAAAAATACTTTGCATGTCATTGGCTGATCATTTATTCCAAATTGCAAAGAGAATTTTGAATTAATTGCCATGACTCATGAAGAAGTTGAAGGGCGTTTTGTTGAAGCTATTGCAATATGTTTCAAAAATTACAAGAGAAAAGGTGATCATCGACGCATCGTTGATCTATAATGATTATACACGAATGATAATTTTTTTTATATATTCTATCTCATATCATGTTACCATTATAATTGTAACTCTTTAGCAAAGAATATAATGCATGTGAGTTAGTTATATTTATTTAAGGACATAATTTGATTAATTTAAATTAATGCCGTTAACGTTTTATAAATTATTTTTTCTATTTGTTATTCGGTTTGCTTTTGCCTTTTTTTTTCTTTTTTTTTGTAGCTGATGATTAGAGATGACATCCAAATGAAGAACTGGAGTCTGGAACAATAAGCATGTATCTTTACATCCCCGACATTATTGGTGAGTCAATATAGGTGCAATTTGGTTAAGGTCAATACGGGGGTTGCCCATAAAAATAGGCATGGTACGGGTAAGGGCTGGTCGTTTTATAAGATGGTCAAAAAAAAAAAATTAAAGGAAGTAGGTGTAACGTGTATTAATTATTGTTTACATCTTGAAAACTATTATTGGTAGAATTGTTATAATTTAGAATTAGGAATATATGATTAATCACTGTTTCATTATGAAGAATTCTGGTACTGTGTATTAGTTACAATTTTTAGGTTTTGCACGTCGCTGATTTCACGATTATCTTCTTATTGAGTCGTTAAGGTATGCGTCTCCGTAGTATGCAAAGATTCATTATATAAAACAAACATATGGTTTCTGTTAAATCAGTAGCTGCAGCTGTATACATGGATTATAGAGTCAACTTACGGATGGTGACTTCCTATTAATTTCTTAGTAGCTGAAAATGGTTAAATGATCGGCTATCGACGCTCAGATCAAATGTTCCCAAAATAAGCAAGGTATAACCAGCAATATATACACCGTCGATTTAGCTTTTCTATTATTAAAATAAACTAATAATCTTTTTTGAGGTAGGTGGATGGATAAAGATCAATACTGGGGCTACAATACGGATACCCTGATCCAGATTTGTTGTTCGATGAAACGAAGACCGTTATCAACAATGAGCACACTTGAAGCACTTGGTTTAGACATTCAACAATGGGTCATCGGTTGTTTTAATGGTTGTTTATTTCAAAGTTCATATTCTAAGGTGTGTTTCTATTAAAAATGTGCATCTCTTTATCTATCTTAACTATATATGCACATGTAATTATAATAAATCCTAAATTTGCATGATATTTAGTCACAGGATCATCGATCGACGATGACTACAATGAATTGTGATGACTTGAACCAAACCATCATCTGTTTGATCATTGTTATTATGTTTTACTAATTTGTTTCTTAAGTTTGATGCATGGTTCTTCAGGTAAACGACATACCCTTACCTTAACTAGACATAAATTTAGCAGACAACTAACAAGTTCCACCAACTTTTCTAAAACACGCAAGGCAGATACGAACCAAGAGACAAAACACGCTCGCTACAAGGGCTAAACACGGGCAACAAGACACATCTATTGTTAAGAGCGCTAGACATCCTTCGGTTTTGCGCGCCGCAACGCGCGCAGGCGAAAAAACCTAGTTCTTTTAAAATACTTCCCCATTGAGTTATTCAAACTTGGTTAAACTCACCTTGCCTATACACACACATGCACGATTTACTCATAATTAATGTCTCAATTCACCTTAGTCAATCGAACTATCTTTTACAAACCTACCCTTTTCGTTTCTCAAAAGTTCCATACTTTTTCAACACACTTCAAACTTCAAAATCTCGATTTTAGTCAACCATTTAGCCAAAATACTTTTTCTAAAGTCTTACTCTTGAAAAAATTTCGGGACGAAATTTCCTAAAGAAGGGAAGACTGTAATGCCTCGCTTTTGAAACATTGCTTATTTAGAAAGATTATTTATATCTCTATTTTTGGAAACTTATATCCGTATCGTATTCATATTTCACTTCCTTCTTCGTAATTCGAAACGTTGATCGTAATAAAACTTGAGCATTTTATACGGACTATACCTTGATTATTCGTACTTATATTACGTTCGACTTATTCACATACTTGATACCTGTTCATCATTCTCGTAAACACATACTTATTTCACAAACAAATACGCGTTTTAGGACTCTTTATGCATTCAAATACTTATTTATACTTTCACTTTACTTGAGTTTGATCGATGTCGTAAGGTCGGTCAAAAATATAAGTTAAAAGTGTACTATTCACCTTTTACTAGTAAAGGGCAAGTAGGGTGTCGAATCCACGGGGAATCAGTGGAAAGTATGAAAGCTCATTGTTTTTAATGATTATCTAATTCTAAACTAATTGCTTTTTGCTGATTAAGAGAGTTATTAGAAAAACACATGTAATGAATGTGGTTGTAAACAATTATGAGAAAAATGACCAATCTCCGGGTTTTCAGGTTGTGTAGAAACACGGGTGACCTAATTACTACCAATTGGAAATCACATAGACATGATTTGCTAACTACTTGTTTTGATAAATAATTAACAGATAATATATTTGGTTGCAATGATCCACGATCGGAACCGAAAGATTGATGCAACTGAATAGTAACCTAATTAATTACCAATCCTAGATTTCATAAACATAAACAAGTTCAATGGTTAAAGGTTGAAGAACAATGACAACTTAGAATTTAATCCCAATTGTTGATGACAAAACCAAATAACTGATGAACGAGTATGCAATGATAATCCAACAATGTTTAATAAAAAACAAATAAACAATAAAGAGAAACTAACCGAATGATTAGTCAAATCTCAATCCAAAAGTTTGTAAAACTAGGTCAACCCGGTTCCTAACACAAACCCTAGCCCCGAAGATGATCACGGGTGGTTTAGCCGCTCATGCTCTTGATTTGATCTTCAATCTTGATGAGAAATTGCATGATTGATGATTAGAAGATGATTGGAAGGTGTAGAATGGTGGAAGAATGCCCAAAAATCCCTTAATGGTCTCTCCCAATTCGTCCCTCGTCGAATGGAATAAAAGCTCCCCATAAAAACCTAATTTTCGCACATTAAACCTGATTTCCATAACCCCTGAACCGTAGGCTACTGTCAGAACCGTAGGCTACTGTCGGCAGCTTATTCACAAAACTGTTTTCTTCATAACTTCTTCGTTTTAACTCCGTTTTCTTCCCCGTTTGAGCCCACGTCTTCGTAATCCAATTCTCTATCATATCATGATTTGATATCTTTATTTACTCTCCATTTGCATTCTCCAAAACACCTCTAATCTTCATATTTAACCTGCAAAGCATCATTTTCTCATAGTTATCCAATTCCACACATATAAACACTCAAATATGCATAAGATTAGACATTAAACCCATATATATCACAATCCAAATACCATCCATCACATCCCCACACTTGACCTTTGCTTGCCCTCAAGCAAATCCATTCGAAACGTTATCACGGACAAATAACAAATACCCCAAACGCCCCCACTATGCATTAGCTAGGGTCCCAAGTCATACCCCATTCCTTGATTAGCATTAGATGTGTTAATTCAGCAAGGAAACACAGTACACATTTTTGAAACAGAACTCACCTAACTAAGCCTAACATGCTCCCGGTTTTTATTTTCATGCAACACACCCCTCACAATTTGTCGCTCCCCTCGGTTTAATATCTGAACTAGCATGTAATGCGCTAGTATGAAACACTCATTAACCGAATATGAAACTGTGTATTCATATGCTTGTATGACAATCACACCTCCACTCTATCACATAGACAACGCACATATCTAAAGGACTTACGGGTTTTGGGCTTAGGGTAAAGGTGGTGAATTTTTGGCTATTTTTAAGTGGCTAAAAGAAAAGGGAGATACCAACACATGACAATCTTTATTCACACTAAACTTAATAAATAACATATATATATTTTTCTTTAGCCGCCTATTTCGACCATTTGGCCTATTTACTTGGCTGAATTTTCTCTTTTTTTTTCTTTTTTTAATTCTTTTTTTTTTTCACAACATAAACAACTAAACACATAGATTGTCATTTACAGTTGGTAATGTAACGGGTCGGTTTGGATAATGATTCGGGTTTGACAAACGAACAGGTATAAGGCTCAAAGTTGGCTACTATGGTTAATTTTTGGGTAATCGGTTATCAAAGGTGTAAAAGAAAAAGGAGATCCTAATGTGCCTTTATCATTTATGTGCATATATCTAGTCCAAAATCTCAGCATGTATCGAATCACACAAGTTCTAAAACAGAGAAACATATGGCCTACTCTCAATAAATGAATATATAAATCCCAATTCAACTAACATTCTAGTAGGCTCAAAATCTCACTAACGTGGGGAATAAGGTTACCGATGTGTGCATGCATTTATTACCAACAACTTGTCACCCCTAGTTAGGCAAGTTCTAAATATTTTTTTTATAAAAACACCTGCTGAAAATGGCTCATATTACTATTCTATAAGATTAGACCATGACTAAGGACCCACGCACCACAAGCAGAGACGATTAGATGTACTGAACAAGCCGCTTTCACGCCCGATTAGACCGCTTTTAAGACAAAAATTTAAAAATTTTCAATTTTTCAAAAACTTCCCTCATCCCCACACTTGGGATTCATTGTCCCCAATGTATAGGTTTTATGGTCAAATGTGTGATTTACCAACATGCAATTTATCCCATTCAAGCGACTCATTTCAACCACCCATCCATCTACACAAAACGAAAACCCACTAATACCATACCCAACACATAGTATAATGTTTTACACCACCAAAGAGACTACCACATAAATCCTACACAAATAAACCAAACAAAACAAAACACCGCCAAACAACCTATGGTCTAAACCACCACCCAACACACAAAATAAGAAAAATATAAAACACAAGAGATAGGAAGAACACATGGACCTGATCGACACCGATCAGTGAGTGCTCAGTGATAACGATGCTGAGGAGGTCCAAAGATGGACGTCAACGTGTCCACAAATTCCCCGAATCCAAATGCTCCTACTACCCGACCTTCCTCCTGATTTTGAGTGCGCTCTTGGTGTGGGTCCACCCACTCTGAATGGTGAACCAGAGGCACTGGGTAGTCAACTGAACCATCATAAGGCGGAAGGGAAGTGTAATCAATGTGTGGTGGGTTTTCCACCACCGGCTGACTTGTACGCCATGTTGTGTGCAACCGCCTCTGTCGATCATCCTCAGCCCTGTGATTGATCTCCCTTTGGTGAGTATATTCATGAATGCGGTTCCAAAGCTCCTGCCTACTATAATTTCGCTGAGCATCCCATCTTAATTGCGCAAAGCCTCGGGTATTCTGATCAAAGATTGCCTGATAATAAGCAGGCCATTCGCCATAGTCGGAAGGTCTTGCCTGCTGCACCAACTGATCCAACCCTAGACAAGTATCCTCAAAACCAAATTGCATCCCCCTAAGTTGAAGCATGCTCGAACCAACACCAGCCCTTGCCCTGGCCCCAACAGAAGGCCCCTCATCAACCTCAGCGTCTTCACCATCACTTTCACCCATCACTGAATCATCACTTTGAGGTTCATCTCTCTCACCCGGCTCCAATTGCCTAGCATCGGGTCTCAAAACCCTCCATTTTCTACCTTGATGCTTTAACTTGTGGTAACGTTCTGTTCGGGTATACTTCCATCCAAATTTGTTCAACCCATCAAGGGTCCATGGTGTGAACTTTTTCCGCACAATGTGAAAAGGAGAACCCTCTCTAATTGCCCCATGTCGTTTCAGCAATGCGGTAATCAAACGAACATGTGGGATCTGCCACCTTTTAAAATCATTCCTAGACATCCAAATGTTCATCATAACAAGATATCTAAAAGAGATCTTCGGTCTGCTCATGATCAAAGAGTACAAAATAGGCACATCGGGATTCCTCACAGATGCTCTGTCACTTTTTCTTGGCATGACTTGTTGTTGTACTATTGTTAACTGTAACACCCGTTCTTATAATTCGAGGTTTAACGTGTCAATTACGAAAAACAATCATGTAATTAAGATTTACATATACTTCGGATTTACGGGTTTATTAAAACCTTTTACAATTTAAAAGTATACGTCACATCATGTGTAAGTTTGTCGTTTAATATAACAACGATACATAGTGCGGAAGCTTATTTCTTGATCGTGTTCGGTTCTTGCTAGCCGCTTGATCTTCATCCGGGCACTCTTGGCGATCACCTATAATCAAAACCAACTTAAAAGTTAGTTTTGATAGTCAAATATTAAGTTCAAACAAGTACAGAGGTTAAAAATGACAAAATTTAACAATTTTCCGAAGTTAGGGAGCGTCGCGTGACGCTAGGCCCCCTTTTTCACAGACTGATGCTTAATCAGTTGCTGTACATACCCAGCATGACCTGATTTCACGGAAACGAGCATTTCTTCTTCGTTATTGATCCGTTTTACCCGATTCTTTTTCCTACGCGTCCGTAATTTAATTCTCCATCATATGGAGTTAAAATCCAACATCCATCTTAATAAATTTTTAGACTTCTAAGCCTTCGACTCGTTACCTTTTTACCAAATTTTAACCCGTTTATGCATTTTATCAAACAAACATATTTGTTTGATCCTTATACCACATACACTTCTTCAAACTAATGTTATCTACCACTTTAGGTTCTAATCATAGGTTTATTACATAATTTAAACCCGTTTTTGCTCGTATGCTTATTTTGACCCGTTAAGGGTATTTTAAGCACTTTAAAGCTTGAAATCGCTTTCATTCCCTTCTAGCATTGTAGTTCTACATTTCTTATCTAGTAACCTCCCACTACAACTATATGTGTATTGGGTTTAATGTGGATATCTATATGTTCCGAGTTTTACCCCTCGGATTACCATTTTACGACAAAGACTCATATAAAGCCCTTCGACCCAAGAATTTACGTTTTTCACTATCTAACTTATCCTAAGCATTTATATAATCATAAAACTTATTTCCGAACCACCTTTAAAGGGTCGTTCGTCCGAATTGGCTTACAAGGGCAATTTGGTCAATTTTCATCCTTCTTTAACTACAAGGGTCCTTTAAATACTTGATTGACCCAAAATCCGACCCTTTTAACTATAATCTTATTTATAAACCCATGTAAATGCCAATTTCATGTATTATGTTAATTTAAAGTCTACTAGCGAGAATACGGAATCAAGCATAATGTAACGGAATCGTAGTTACGTACCTTTTAAGCACTCTTTTTAAACGCGTATTTCCACCGGCTTGTCCACTTGATGATCCGGATTCCTTTCCTAAGAGTTCAATTCACAATCCGTTTAGAACCCTTTTTATAAGTCTTTACACACAATTTCTTAACATATTCAAATCTGCGTTTTACTCAACCTTTAACACTTTAACCCTCATTTAGGCGTTTTATCAAACACCTAGCGGGTCAGATTTCTACATGGTCTAAACCAAGTTCATGACTTGAGTTTATCACCATAATTAACTTAAACTAGACTACATGTCCATATTTTAACATCAACAATTTAGAGATTTCCTCACAATTTCAGTTTACACTAGAACAAGAGTGTTAATCCTAGTGTTTATCGAGTTCCACTAACATATTAGTCACCCACTATGGTGATTTTGATCCTTACAATTAACATGCAAGAATTTATCAAGAAATCATCTAGGGTTTGTCCCTACACCTTATATCACTTCCAATTTCATGTTTACAACACATAATTAAGCTCTACACTCGATTTCAATCACATGCATGAACTTTGAATCGAATCAAAATGACCTAATTTGACATACCTTATGACCCCTTTGACGAGGTGATCACGATTCTATGTTCAGATTCCGATTTCAACTGGATTTTGGCCTTCAATTTGATAGTTTAGTACATGTTAGGGTTTTGGAAGTGAGGGTGTCGCCCCCTTCCTGTTCTTGATCGACCAGAGCCTCAATTGAGGTGTTTGGTTTTATTTTTTGATTAAAAACTAATAATAATAGTTTCAAGTTTAACAACATTGGTCCCTCCCCTTTTGTTTAACATTTAATTTTGGTTATTCTAACCTTATTTCAAGTTATTTCTAGACTTGTAGTTAACTAGGTTATAATTTTCCTAGTTATTCATCTTGTTCAAACCCCCGTTTTATTTTAAGTCCCGTTAAATCTCGGGCCTTTTTATATACTTTGCTTTCTCAAAGTATTTCCCATCCTTTTAATAAATATTAGACTTATTTATTTAAATCCTAATATTCACCGGGTTAATTTTACCACTAACGGTATTTTTCCCGTTTTTACTATTAACGAGGTTTGATTACCAAACCCGTTTTCGGGGTGTTACAAGTCTACCCCCCTTAAAGAGGTTTCGTCCTTGAAACCTTTTCTTACATAATTTATTGAGTTTAACTCAATGTATTTGATCCTAGAAATCCTTTAAACATTAATTATACTTTTATCCAATAGTTAATATTACCAGAAAGTATGGTAACATCTTTTTGGTTACTAATTGTCTACATAACTCATACTACACAGTGCAACTTGAAATAACGTAATCTCGTTATTTTCACTAGTTTAATTAACTTAGCGATATCCATCGCTTTCATATACTATCGAATTCTTTATGAATCCGTTACTTTGACCCGTTTAAAGGTCTTTAGTGAAATCTTTCACTTTTAGCAACAATTTCTTTTGTTTTCAAATTTATTTATTCGGTTCAGTTATACCGAATCCACCGCTCACAAGCAAACCAAATTTCTTGATTTGAATTGCTGACCTTAACCGGTCTCACTAACTAAACTTATTAGTCCAGTTACTTTTACCGCTCGCTTGGTTATAATGTGATTCTACCTCACATTGCATTTCTTGACCGTGATCGTGTCACATCATGTTTAATTCATATCAACCTTTCATTTTCGAAAATATCACTTTTTCGAATATATCGTCTTGCGCCTATTAGTTTCAAGACTTGAATCTTTTGATGCTTACTATTCGATTTCCTATCAGAATTTTATATTTGTAAAAATGTTATTTCTTACTAAAACTGAATTTTAGTCTAACGTTTTTCTCTTTAACTATGTCAATTACTCATATCAAGGAAATTGACAACCCATAATTTATTGTTTTCCGTTCTCGTTTTACGCGGGGAATCGTAACAAGTTCCCTCACCTTACACAATTGACCCGTAGGTTCCTTCACTTAACCTCGTAGGCTATTTCCTTAGGTTTTCATCTCTTTAAGACGAGGCCCTTATGATCCTTTTGCTACTGTTCATGACCCGTAGGTCATTTTGGCCCCGTAGACCTTTACACTAATTAATATCCCGTAGGTTATGATGATCCCGTAGATCATCTTTTATTCTAGTCTTTATTCAATTGTCTATTTCTACATATATAGCTTTAAAGCATCCTTTGTTATGTTTGGAATCATTTAATTTTGCTTTTGAACTTTAGTTGACCTTGACCGTAGTCTAAGGTTTCATTTGTTTACTTTCAGACTATTCTTTCCGACTTTACGACTCCTAGCGTCATTTACACGCCGGTTTGTCTTACGCTTACCATTACCCGGTTCATACTTATACTCCTTTACAACCCATTACCCGGGTTCTTCTATCTTATTGTTTTTAGCTTTCCAGTTTCACAAATTTGCGTTTTCCTATTATATTAAGCGTGACTCGTTTGACTCATTTTGGGTGAATTTTCATCACTTATGAATGTCAAACTTCATTCTTTATTTGACGCGTCCAACTTTGAAATGGTTGAACGTAATTACCAAAATTTATGTTTGCGAAAATCTTATAATCTTTTAGTCATGACTCATATTCCGAGTCTTTTGACTTCCTATTTCGCGTTCCTGTTTCTCAGTCTACACATGCGTTTAAATCCTTACCCACCAACCGGGTGTTTTACCGAAGTCGTTATTATTGCATCCCTTACGGTATGCATTATGACTTCTTTTCGCTTTTATATTCCTACTTTGTTCTCAAATTTGGTGTTTTTTTAAATCGGCCCGTTTAAGAGTCATATTTGCATTTTCTGGGTTCGTGTGTAAGCACACCCCTCCCAATTGCATATCTTAATCGTTTTACATTAATCTTTGTCCCTTCACTCGGGCTCATCATCCTAATGTAATTCGCTTCCGTCACCCGGCTGTGCGTTTACATTATTATCAAATATTTTGTTCATTTGATTCATTCGGGTACTTTTTAAGTTAGTCCCATTCACCCCACCCTTACTACATCGGACATAAATGTGTCTATCATAAGAAGTTCATGGTACCACGTGTTCACTACTTACTTGGCCAGAGTAGGCGATCGACACCTGGTATACATGACCTTTTTATAATTTTCACATTACACCCCATGTAAGTAATGCCTCTATTTGTTTTTCTTGGAAACAATATCCCGGATAGGTTTTCTATTCAGGTTTTTCCAAGTTTTCAATCTACATATGCAACTTCCAATCTCTACGTATTGGTTGCATATTACTTATTTATACGATAATTTAAAACGTGCACCTGATAATGCTTGCTCTAACAGGCTCCCCTTGCCATTAACCTATTCGCAATCGTTGCGCGATTTAGGTCCTTGGTGATCGGGCTCTATTTGTCATACTTTGGACCGTTCCTCTGTCAAATCCATGATTTGTTAAACTCTCGCTATCTTCATATGCGAGTGTCCTTCAATCAAAACATATACAACAGTTAGTAATTTCAACATTAAAGGATGCCCGTATTATAATACAAGGCTTTTCTACTATACGCATCAACGCGTGTAATTTCGTTGACTATATCTATTCTATATCGTTTTTATTGGTGTAACGTGTATTACACGATAACCATATGTGTTGTTCTCAACACTTTAATCATACTAAACCTTTGATATACATGTACTTACCGGATTTGCGATCAAGCATCGAACCGAACACCAATCTTTATTAAGAGCATAAGGTTTAAGTCCAAGCATAGTTTTCCCACCATACTTGAATCTCTTAAACCAAGGCTCTGATACCAACTTGTAACACCCGTTCTTATAATTCAAGGTTTAACGTGTCAATTACGAAAAACAATCATGTAATTAAGATTTACATATACTTCGGATTTACGGGTTTATTAAAACCTTTTACAATTTAAAAGTATACGTCACATCATGTGTAAGTTTGTCGTTTAATATAACAACGATACATAGTGCGGAAGCTTATTTCTTGATCGTGTTCGGTTCTTGCTCGCCGCTTGATCTTCATCCGGGCACTCTTGGCGATCACCTATAATCAAAACCAACTTAAAAGTTAGTTTTGATAGTCAAATATTAAGTTCAAACAAGTACAGGGGTTAAAAATGATAAAATTTAACAATTTTCCGAAGTTAGGGAGCGTCGCGTGACGCCAAGGGGCGTCGCGTGACGCTAGGCCCCCTTTTTCACAGACTGATGCTTAATCAGTTGCTGTACATACCCAGCATGACCTGATTTCACGGAAACGTGCATATCTTCTTCGTTATTGATCCGTTTTACCCGATTCTTTTTCCTACGTGTCCGTAATTTAATTCTCCATCATATGGAGTTAAAATCCAACATCCATCTTAATAAATTTTTGGACTTCTAAGCCTTCGACTCGTTACCTTTTTACCAAATTTTAACCCGTTTATGCATTTTATCAAACAAACATATTTGTTTGATCCTTATACCACATACACTTCTTCAAACTAATGTTATCTACCACTTTAGGTTCTAATCATAGGTTTATTACATAATTTAAACCCGTTTTTGCTCGTATGCTTATTTTGACCCGTTAAGGGTATTTTAAGCACTTTAAAGCTTGAAATCGCTTTCATTCCCTTCTAGCATTGTAGTTCTACATTTCTTATCTAGTAACCTCCCACTACAACTATATGTGTATTGGGTTTAATGTGGATATCTATATGTTCCGAGTTTTACCCCTCGGATTACCATTTTACGGCAAAGACTCATATAAAGCCCTTCGACCCAAGAATTTAGGTTTTTCACTATCTAACTTATCCTAAGCATTTATATAATCATAAAACTTATTTCCAAACCACCTTTAAAGGGCCGTTCGTCCGAATTGGCTTACAAGGGCAATTTGGTCAATTTTCATCCTTCTTTAACTACAAGGGTCCTTTAAATACTTGATTGACCCAAAATCCGACCCTTTTAACTATAATCTTATTTATAAACCCATGTGCTTCTAAAACATCATGAACATAATTCAATTTATTCGGTTTACCTTAAAGATAACCGAATATCTACACTTTAACATTGTCTAACTCTTATAGAACTCCAAATTCTACATGATGAGTTGTGTTATTATACATACCTGGCTCGGATCAATATATTGACCCGTTTCAATACCTTGCCTTAGTAGCCGCTAAGCAATAGCGATGTACTTATCCATTTGATATTTATTCCTATAACATGTAACTCGACAAATCATTAGACAATATTGTCAAAAGGTAATAATTTCACCTTTCGACCCGTCTATTTACCTAGTGATCTTTTTCATTTCAAGTAAATGCCAATTTCAAGTATTATGCTAATTTAAAGTCTACTAGCGAGAATACAGAATCAAGCATAACGTAGCGGAATCGTAGTTACGTACCTTTTAAGCACTCTTTTTAAACGCGTATTTCCACCGGCTTGTCCACTTGACGATCCGGATTCCTTGCCTAAGAGTTCAATTCACTATCCGTTTAGAACCCTTTTTATAAGTCTTTACACACAATTTCTTAACATATTCAAATCTGCGTTGTACTCAACCTTTAACACTTTAACCCTCATTTAGGCGTTTTATCAAACACCTAGCGGGTCAGATTTCTACATGGTCTAAACCAAGTTCATGACTTGAGTTTATCACCATAATTAACTTAAACTAGACTACATGTCCATATTTTAACATCAACAATTTAGAGATTCCCTCACAATTTCAGTTTACACTAGAACAAGAGTGTTAATCCTAGTGTTTATCGAGTTCCACTAACATATTAGTCACCCACTATGGTGATTTTGATCCTTACAATTAACATGCAAGAATTTATCAAGAAATCATCTAGGGTTTGTCCCTACACCTTATATCACTTCCAATTTCATGTTTACAACACATAATTAAGCTCTACACTCGATTTCAATCACATGCATGAACTTTGAATCGAATCAAAATGACCTAATTTGACATACCTTATGACCCCTTTGACGAGGTGATCACGATTCTATGTTCAGATTCCGATTTCAACTGGATTTTGGCCTTCAATTTGATAGTTTAGTACATGTTAGGGTTTTGGAAGTGAGGGTGTCGCCCCCTTCCTGTTCTTGATCGACCAGAGCCTCAATTGAGGTGTTTGGTTTTATTTTTTGATTAAAAACTAATAATAATAGTTTCAAGTTTAACAACATTGGTCCCTCCCCTTTTGTTTAACATTTAATTTTGGTTATTCTAACCTTATTTCAAGTTATTTCTAGACTTGTAGTTAACTAGGTTATAATTTTCCTAGTTATTCATCTTGTTCAAACCCCCGTTTTATTTTAAGTCCCGTTAAATCTCGGGCCTTTTTATATACTTTGCTTTCTCAAAGTATTTCCCATCCTTTTAATAAATATTAGACTTATTTATTTAAATCCTAATATTCACCGGGTTAATTTTACCACTAACGGTATTTTTCCCGTTTTTACTATTAACGAGGTTTGATTACCAAACCCGTTTTCGGGGTGTTACAAGTCTACCCCCCTTAAAGAGGTTTCGTCCTTGAAACCTTTTCTTACATAATTTATTGAGTTTAACTCAATGTATTTGATCCTAGAAATCCTTTAAACATTAATTATACTTTTATCCAATAGTTAATATTACCAGAAAGTATGGTAACATCTTTTTGGTTACTAATTGTCTACATAACTCATACTACACAGTGCAACTGTATTGACTGGCTGGTTTTTAATCAAATCGAACATTGCATCCCATGTCGACTGCTTCTCAGGATGTTTTAATTCTTCCTCGGTAGGGTAACTGTATTGACTGGCTGGTTTTGAATCAAATCAAACGATTTCATTAAGCGTCTCCATTGACATTGTTACGTCAACTCCACCAGCTCTACATGTCAACGACATTGTTTTCGGTGGACGTCTACCAGGGTCCATTTTCAAAGTCCCAACCCATTGTTGAACATCATCTAGATACAACCTTTCACTTTCAGCATCATAGCAACTTAAAGTGGCTTCCCAACCTAAGGCTTCAAATTTCTGAACTATCCCAAACAGTCGGAACTGAGCCATAGTCATCTCCTTCTCCCACTGAAACCCAGCCTCTCTAATAGAATTCTTCGCCATTTTTTCATTAAATGCATTTAATTGCCAATGTGAATGGATCTTCAGCAATGAACCACCCGTCCATTCAGCTCTACGTGGAACGTCAATGTGTTCATGTTGTACAAGTTGTGCTCCACCTGACGGACCATCCTGACCCCTTGATGTCCCAACTCTCTTTTGTCTTACGGATCGTGATGACGCTGATTCGGACAAACTAGCAACACCCTTATTCTTGCTTTTGATTGTCCTGCCCATCCTACACACATAACAAGCAACAACCAAACAACCAAGTCAAGTCAAGAATTCACAGTGGAACGTTTCAAAACGTATCAGTTAAACAAGGGTGCACCATTTTCCAATAACCTCCCCAAACTTATTTGAAACTCTGGCTACTTGGTTTATCGAGTCCAACCGTGTTAGTTAACTTAGCAATCCAAAATACACAATTTTTTAAGCATCAACAAATTACCACGTTCAAAAGTTCATGAATTCTCAAGTCATTGACTTTTAGAATCAACAAAATTGCTTTTATGAACATTCAATAAACCAATAACACCCACTAGTAGCCATAAACATACCCCCTGCTAGCAACAAAGCCTAACATCCAGCACAATCTCATTATTAAAACACAAATAATGCACAATTTCATTCTTATTTGCAATGCTAACCTTCACTATTAAAACATAAACTGATCGTACCTTACTAATCATATGATTCGATGGAGAAACACAAACCTTAGTTGCTTAAAACACTTGCTTTAACCTAAATTGAACTTCTGGAAACCCAAAAACGAAAACCCCCAAATTTAAAACTTAGGGTTCGTCACTTTATTCTCTGATTCCTCCCAAACGAGTGAGAATCGTAAGAAACGAACACTGAGGTTTTGTTCTCCTCGAAAAACTAAGCAAGTTACACCCAGGAACCACTCGATTTGGTGCAGATTTAGCGAAGCTAGAGGTTGAAGATGACAATGGCGTCTAGGGTCTTACAAAGGAGATGATCAGATACTGGCATGTAATTCATTTTATTTTAATGTGGTTTTTATTTTTTCTTAAACAATTCAGGTTATATCCCTGACCCGACCCACTTAAACAATCTGGACCCCGTGTGTAACAACCCTCGGAAAAACCGACACCCTCATAATATTCCGACACTCTAATATATTTTAGAATGTCCCAATATGTCTTTAAATACACCTCGTATGTGAAAACCGAGCCCGAAATGTGTTATAACCTATAAAATAAAATATAAAATCTGATTATTAAGTTGAGGCGGGCCGCGTAGACCCACCCCAACCATTTACGCGGGCGGTATCGAGGTGGATACCGGATTCCTTTGAGTTTCTTTAGTTCAAACGGGCCGCGTAAGACCCCGTCTAAAGTTGACGCGGGCCGCGAGAGATCAACAACGCGGAAGACACCCTGAGCTGACACGTGTCGACATCGTGGCGGGTCTAGATCATGACCGGGACAAGCTATATGTTGACCAGGTGTTGACGCGGGCCGCGTAAGGCTTAGCCTTACCTTACGCGGGCCGCCTGAAAGTCGTATATCAACACTATAAATAGAACGCATCAGTTTTCGTTTTCCGTCGCTCACAATTCATTCTCAATCTCAATTTCTGAAGTTATAAGCATTATAGTCGGGTATTATACCCCTAATTAGCGAGGTTCTGCTCCGTTGTAAGTATTATAACCCCGGTTTCATAATAGTTACGCTGCCCGATTGATTTAGGGTTCCGCAACAACTGTCGTGGTTCTGCCCGACGTAGTTGTTGGAATGCCGTCTCGGGGAGGGTATTATTAATATTTTCAAAGGGTTATGATACTAACCTAAGTACATTTGTATAAACTATAGACTATATCCAGGAAACCCTCACGAGAAGTCTAAGATAGCAATGTGAGTTTATCCTCTTTTGTTAACCTTTTTGGAATGTTTTACAAAACCTTAATTGTTTTACAATGTGATTAAGCGGTGATTGAGTCTTTGTAGTTCTTCAATTACTGCCGGTATTATGGGGTTTGTATACAAAATTGATTACTACGAGTAGTAGTAAGTCGGGAACGACAGTACATTACCATTGGACAACGAGTTAGCCAATGGGTAATTTGACCATAGCCATAGATCCGGTCGAGTGGCAAGTACTGAATGAGTAATTGTGTAGAAATAAACAATGTGATCGCTCTCAATACTGTTTTAATTGATAAAATGTTTCTTGATTAAACTGGGATTCACTCACCAGTATTTCCGACTGACAAATGTTTTTAAAACGCGTTTCATGTAACAAAATTTGACAGCCAATTAGTAAAAAGCCAGCTGGAGAGCACTGAAGGCTTGGGAAAAATGTGGCTATAAAATTTACCTAATAAACGATGTTTTAAAATTCAATAAAATAGGGTTTGTCCCTATAAATGTATTGTAATAAGAAACTTGGGTTTTGCCCATGTGTTTATTAATATCAAATGAGGTGGTTTTACTCTGATAAACATTTCCTAACTACGGTCCTGATGTAATTTCCGCTGCAAGATTAAATAGCTGATACCACCGAAACTCTGAGCTCGCGTCCGCCCGTTCCCGGGACAGATAAGGGACCGGGGGTTGCGACAGAAGGTGGTATCAGAGCCTAGCCACTGGTCTGAGCCAAAGAAGTGTTCTGCTGACACTTACATTCTAAATTTTGTGTTAGGAAATAAATTACGAAAATACGTGCATAACTGTATTTATTTGTTATGTGTTATTTGACTATCTGTTAGTTTACAATATGAGTGATCAAGGACCCTCATAGATGAGTCGTCAGTTGTCTGATTCACCTAAGAGTGAAGGTACTTCTTCACAGCCTGCCCTTTCTGGGTATTCTGCTGATCAGGAAGAAGGAATGTTTGCTTTTAAAGCTTAGTCAGAAGAGCCATTCCCTTATAAGAAACGAGGATGGTTCAGTAAGGAAGCCTTTGCTCGTAGGAAGAGAATGCGAAAGTTGCAACAGCAAAGAGCCTTAGCGGTCGTTAAGCGAAAAACAGATGCCCATACACAGGATATGCTTAATAGAAGCCTAGCCAATTTCCATATCCTAGCTGCACCTGCTGCTGACCCAAGTCTGGAACAACTAGTAGCACCCCAACCACAACTACCAATCCCAGACCAATCCATGGAGATAGAAAATCCTGAAAACCAAGTGGAAATGCATGACTTCAACCTAGAAGAAATCCCTAGGATACCTGCACCAAACCCCCTAGACCCAAATTACGACCCCTGGTGGGACGATAATAGGGACTTTGTGCAACGTTACCCTATCCATGAAGACACACCCATACAGAACATATGAGCCTACCCAGATATGGACCCTTTAGATCCCTATTTTCACGATGATTATATTAGGGAGATCTTAGAAGATCCTTACCAATTTCAGGAACTTTCACCCCCATATCAGGAACCCGCACCCCAGATTTCGAACCCAGTCCTAGAACCTGCACCCCCAATGAGTGCAGAAAACGTCCAAGAACTTAGGAATTTTGGGGAGGAAATTTTAGAAAGCAGTGAGAGAATGCGTCAGGTGGGAGAACATCTCGTATGGAAATACGATGAGCGCAATATGGATTTTTGGATAAATCCATATCCGTGATATGATGGCAGGAAACGGTAGTAGTAATAATAAAATATAATAAAATAAAATATGTGTGTACGGATGCATATTACTATTAGTGTGGTTCTATTTCTGTTGGTATTGTAATTTTTATTTCAGTACTAGTGTGTAATAGATGCATAATAGTATATGAAAATAGAGTAAAGTAGCAATGATCTACGTTTTTGGCCAGATTGTGTCATGTGATTTATTATATGAACTATTATCTTGTGACATTAATATGAGATAAATGTTTAAAATTCAGATGGCCGACTAAGGAAATCAAGTAAATCTGGATAATAACCCGGAAATCCAGAATGATAATATTCAGAATGACGATAATCTGAATAATGAGAATCTGAATAACAACAATGGAAACCAAGTGGATAATAATGCTATCCAACACATAGTGGCACAGGGAATTATAGATGCAATGCCATTTATTCTTCAAACTGTTAAGGATGCTGATAATAAAAGTAAACATAGCAGTAAGCGACCAATTGAACCGGAACACAGCGTAAACAATGGACCAATACTTCAATTGCCCATTCCCAAAAGAAGAAGAACCGTATCTTACGGTTGTTCATATAAAGAATTCTGGTCTTGTAAACCAATGGAATTCTCAGGCAACGAAGGGGCCATTGCAACTCTACGCTGGATAGAGAAAACTGAGGCAGTCTTAAGGATAAGCAAGTGTGCTGAAGAAGATAAGATACTGTTTGCTTCTAATCTATTTAAGAATTCAGCACTAGAATGGTGGAACACTATCCTCCAATCAAGAGGAAGTGATAGAACTTACAATATGGAATGGGAAGAATTTAAGGACAAGGTAGAAAGAAATTCTGCCCACCCAATGAGAAGGAACAGATAGCAAACAAATTCCTCAACCTTAGGATGACTGGTGTGGATAGTAAGGGATACACTAAAATATTCTTTGAATATGCTAGAATAGTGCCAACTATTGCTTCACCAGAACCAGTGTTAATTTCCAGTTATATTTGGGGATTAATTGGGGAAATAAGACACGTAGTCAAGGCAGCTAGACCTCAAACCATAGAAGAAGCTATAGAACTAGCAAATACCTTGACAGATGAATTAGTTCGTACCCGAGAAGAGGATCAAAGAAGGAACCTAACCCAAAAGCTCACACAAGAGTTTCGTTCTGGAAATTTTAATCGTGGGAAAAATATAGGTTCTACCTCTGCACCCTACTGTAGGAATTGCAAAAGAAAGCATTCAAGAAGATGCTCCATATACTGTAACTTTTGCAAAATATCGGGACACAAGGAAGAAAAATGCAGGAAGAAGGCTAACAACCGGGTATGCTACAACTGCGGAGAACAAGGCCACATCAAGCTTAATTGTCCAAAATTAGCTCCAGCTCCAGACAACAAGAATACTAAAAATGCTAGAGCATTTGTTCT
>JARYGA010047948.1:0-30096 GCA_030545235.1 Helianthus tuberosus
GATCTATACAATAATGTCGTTTTTTACACAGTGTTGAGCAAGGTTCGAAGACAGACACTAAACAACAACTTGATCTTGCCATCATATCGAGTCTTAAAAAATGTTGGATTCATGCAATCCACTTGTGAAGTCATTTAGAATGGTACGAGATTGTTTTAAACAAAATGATTGGCAGAATGTAAGACTCAAGCTCATTGGAGTAAGGGATAAGGATGGTAGAATTTTTAACTTGCCTACTGCTGAAGAAATTGTTGCCTTAATAATTGGTGATTTTGATGGAGCATTTGATAAAAGGGATATCATAGTTCAAACAAAATCAGGCGATCTTCAGAGAATCAGTGAGCTTCATCCCTCTTATCTTGCATTGCAATATCCACTTATCTTCCCATATGCAGAAGATGGATTTAGACTTGGTATTAAACATCGAGGTGTTTCAGTTGATTGTGATATACTTAGAACCAACACCACAATGAGAGAGTACTTTAGTTACAGAATACAAGACAGAGCCAACCAATTTTCGTTGTTACTCAATGCCCAAAAGCTATTCCAACAGTTTTTAGTTGATGCGTATACAATGATAGAATCTGCACGGTTAGCTTACATAAAGACACAACAACCCAAACTTAGAACTCAAACGTTTAAGAATTTAAATCAAAGTGTTCAAAGTGGCCAAAGCGAGGCGTCAAACTGTGGAAAACGAATTTTGTTGCCATCTTCATTTACCGGTGGAGCGAGATATATGATGCAAAAGTATCTAGATGCTATGGCAATCTGCAAAGCTGTAGGATATCCGGATCTCTTCATAACAATCACTTGTAATCCCAATTGGCCTGAGATTTATAGATGTTTAAAAGACAAATGGTTGAACCCTCAAGATAGACCGGATATTATCGCACGGTTATTCAAAATTAAAATCAATCATCTAATTCAAGATTTCAAGAAACATAAATTCTTTGGTGAGATACAAGCAAGTAAGTCATTGTAAATTGTTTTAATTAATTTCTCAAATAATACTTTTACTAACACTTTTTTGGATGTAATATTTCAGTTATTTATACAATCGAATTTCAGAAACGTGGTCTACCTCATGCTCATATATGTTTGTTCTTAAGTGCCGAGAGCAAATTTCCAACGACTAAAGAAATCGATTTGGTTATTAGTGCTGAAATACCTGACAAAGAGATGGATGCTTCACTGTATGAATTTGTCAAACAATTTATGATCCATGGTCCTTGTGGTACAGAGAATCCTCATTCTCCATGCATGGTTAATTTAAAATGTTCGAAGAAGTTTCCGAAAAAATATGTAGATGAGACTTGTGTTGATTCTGAAGGATATCCTGTCTACCGACGTCGTCAATCATGCAACACAGTAGAAAAAAATGGCGTCTTACTTGACAATAGGTTTGTCGTTCCGTACAATGCTACGCTACTCAAAAAGTATCAGTGCCACATAAATGTTGAGTGGTGTAACCAAACAGGATCCATCAAATATCTCTTCAAATACATTAATATGGGTCCGGATAGAGTGACAGCTTCTGTTTACGAAAGTACTACCACTGCTAATGCGAACCCTCAAAACAAGGAAATGACAAATAATGAAAATCTCTCAAACGAAACAGAAGTAGATGAAGTTAAAGCATATCTTGATTGTAGATATATTTCAGCGTGTGAAGCTACTTGGAGAATCTTTAAGTTTGACATACACTATCGGATTCTGTCTGTTGAAATATTACCTTTTCACTGTGAAGATGGTCAGGCTATTGTTTATGACGATAATTCAAACTTGTGTGACGTGGTCAGTAACCCAACTGTGAAAATGTCTATGTTCACAGAATGGATGAAATGTAATCAAACGGATGCATTTGCTAGAACTTTGAAGTATATAAAGTTCCCCAGATACTTTGTATGGATACGCAAAACACGAAAGTGGGTACGTAGAAAAAAAACCTTTTGGTGCAGTTGGTAGGATACATTATGTACCTCCATCACTTGGTGATTGTTATTTCTTGAGAATTTTATTGAATCATGTTATAGGACCAATGAGTTTCAATGATATAAAAACAGTTGATGGAAAAATATATCATACTTTTAAAGATGCATGTTTCGCTCGCGGTCTGTTGGACGATGATAAGGAGTATTTAATGGCCATTAATGAAGCAAGTACATGGGCTACTTCTGATTTCTTGCGTACATTTTTTGTAATGCTCTTGATGTCAAACTCCATTTCTAGGCCGGGTATTTTCTGGATGGAAACAAAATCTCTATTATGTGAAGATATATTATATCAGCAACGGAGGATTACTGGTATTCCTGGTAATTTTAAAAACTTAAATAAAATTTCAGATTCCATTTTAGTTTAATCAAGTATTTAAAAAATATAATTACTAAACATCTGTTATATTTTTTAGATTTGGTTCTTAAAGAGGAAGAGATTGAAAACATTTGCTTAGCACATATCCAAAAACTGTTACTTGGTTATGGAAGTACATTAAGCAACTTTATTAACATGCCAAATGTTCCTGACAACTACACTTCAACATTGAACAAATAATTGATAATGAAGGAACTTTCGTATGATTGGGCTATCTTAAAAAAGGAACTTGCAGCTTCCCTAAAATCTTTAACTGATGAACAGCGAAAAGTGTATGAAACCGTCATGAATGCAGTTGTTAAAGGAAGTGGAGGAGTTTTCTTTCTATATGGTTACGGTGGAACTGGTAAAACATTTCTGTGGAAAACATTTGCAGCTGCGTTACGTTTCAATGGTGAAATTGTGTTGAATGTTGCATCCAGTGGTATTGCATCACTTCTATTAGATGGTGGTAGAACGGCTCATTCCAGGTTTGTAATTCCGATAAATGTTAACGATGATTCTATATGCTCTATTGAACCAAAAAGTGAGCTAGGAGGCTTAATCAAAGAAACTAAGATGATAATCTGGGATGAAGCGCCAATGACACATAAGCATTGTTTTGAAGCTTTGGATAGAACAATGAGAGATATAGCTCGTTCCAGTAATCCGTCCTTGCAGAACAAACCTTTTGGTGGAAAGATTGTGCTTTTTGGCGGTGATTTTAGACAAATCCTTCCAGTCATTCCAAAAGGTACCAGAAGCATGATTGTAAATTCTTCATTGAATTCTTCTTATATATGGCATGATTGTCAGTTACTCAAGTTAACTGAAAACATGAGGTTAAAAATGGGTACCAAACCAAGTAATTTTAACGAGACCAAGGAATTTGCTGAATGGATTTTAAGGCTTGGTGATGGTCTACTTGGTGGTCCAAATGATGGAGATGTGGAAATTGAAATTCCAGATGATTTACTTATACTCGATGCAGTCAATCCTATATCTTCATTGATCGCTTTGACATATCCGGACATGCAAATTTTTTTATGCAATTCAAATTACTTCCAACAAAGAGCCATTCTTGCACCCACAAATGAAGTTGTGGATTCAATTAATACAGAACTGTTAAATAGTATGCCTGGTGAAGAAAAGATATATCTCAGTTCAGATGCTTTATGTGAGTCTAAGGATCAAACCGACCTTAACATGGCATTGTTTCCTCCGGATGTATTAAACAAATTGCACCTGTCAGGATTACCTAACCATAAATTGGTTCTCAAAGTTGGAGCTCCAGTAATGTTACTCAGAAACATTGATCAAACAAATGGTCTATGTAACGGTACACGACTTCAAGTAACAAAACTTGGAAAACTTGTAATCGAAGCAAAGATTATTAGTGGAAATAATATAGGTCATCATACTTTGATTTCAAGATTGAAAATGACACCGTCCGATAAAAGATTACCGGTGAAAATTGCACGAAGACAGTTCCCATTATCTCTATGCTTTGCAATGACCATCAACAAAAGCCAGGGACAATCACTTGAACGTGTAGGCTTATATCTTCCAAGGCCGGTTTTTAGTCACGGACAACTATACGTTGCTGTATCACGAGTAAAGAGCAGGAAGGGTTTGAAGATCTTGATATGTGACAGGGGAAAACAAGTGTGTAAAACCACAACTAACGTGGTCTACAAAGAAGTTCTACAAAATCTATAGTCGTTGTAGTAATAGCATTTTGAAGAAAAGTCTTTTAATGTTTGAAGTTATTTGGTATTATGTTTTGCACATCCTATCAACATGTTCCTTTTATCTAATAATAATGGATGTTATTTTACAGAATTATTTTAAAATATAGTATACATTTTTAAAAAATGATACCTTTAACAATTATAAAATAATGAAAGGTAAATAACAATAACATATATCTAAAAGACAAGAAATAACTAATACAAGTAATACTTTCAACCGTTAGTCATTAGGAACACTTCATATTCTTAATATATAGCCTGCAGTGGTTCAGTAACATAAGAATTCAAAACTTTTGAGTAGCTAACCCTTCGTACCACCAAGATCAAGACTAAACTACCAACCTTTACAAAAGTGTTTTGTGCAAACCAGCAACCACAAACAAAAAACATTGTTTCCATACAAAATAACATTATCTGGAAGAGCCCCACAACCATTCAGTCAAACAAGAAAATACCTTTACCCATGACGAACTTAAGGGTAAATTCTTCACGAGGAACCAAGTTTTTATCCTTCACAAACTGTTTCATGTTTTTTTATGTAAAACCGATCATCAGGAGACTCGATACCAACTCGAACATCCCAAACATTTCCAGCAGCATCTACAATCTTTAAAGTTCTTTTCCTATCCAAGCCAAGTTTTTTAGCGAGAACTTTTTTAATACGCTGTAACAAACAAAAAATAATGTTAAGAAAGATAATATTATAATATGGTTAACACAATGTAAGGTCCTGTTAGTACTTTTTGGTTACAGAAACTTACAAAATGATTGTCCACACGGAAAACTACTGGAATAGTTTCGTTGTTCGTAGTTACAGCGAGCATTTCAGTTTCATTGTCCTTAGTTATGTCATCCACATCTTCACCATCAGAGATACTGATAACCTCTTCTACCACTTCTTCCTTAATAGCAGCATATAATTTCGGTGGCAACACTAAATCAGCATCCTTGGAACAATTGAAAACAGACATATCAAAAGTGTGAAGATCAATCATTTCAAACACAAGAAGATGTTCATCACTTAGTGAAAATTTCTTCTTAATCCGTCCCCATCCAGTTGTTATGTAAAGCTGATTGTCACTAACATCCATTCGAACAAAAAATTTATGCTTCCCAGGACCTCTAATAACAACCGGATAATTTGGAATGGTATTGTCCATCTTGTGATGTACAAATAAACGATTGATATGCTACAACGAGAAAAAAAATATTAGTAGTTTCATATACGAAACCATAATAAATAAGAAACAGTAATAAATATACCGAACCAAGATTGCGAACTACATACCATAGCATCAGGTTTATCAAAATCGCCATTGGGTCTGTAGTAAAAATAATCAGACGGAGCAAATGCAATATTGTCATAGAAATAAAAGATCCGGAAACTTTGTAATGCTTCTTCATACTGAAATACGAGCCATGATCCAGATTGTAGTTTCAAAGTTTGAACTACGGAATACCACCCATTGTAGAGATAATAGAAGTTTCCTATATCATATATCTTGACTTCAAAGACTTGCCCATTAGTTGTCCGTACTTTGACAAACCCAACAGGATAGTTAAACAATTTTATCCATTGTTTATATTTTTTTGGCAGAACCTATGTATAAGTATATTAAAATCAGAACTGTCTAACATGATGTTATAAAGAAAATAAATTCGCCATAACTGAGATTAAAATACTAACCAAAGATTTCCTTTGGTTGTCGGTCATGTAAGAAGCAAAACCATACATCTTTCTATAAAAAGAGAAAAACGTTAAAACATGGTAAGTAACTGAGAGAACATGATGAAAGGAAATAGCATTAGTATGCAACCACTGTTTGACCAAAGTCAAACCACTATTTTTTTTTAAAATCTGTTTGACCAAAGCCTGTTTGACCAAAGTCAAACCACTATTTGCAAAACTATGACTCTTAGTGGTTCAAAGGTCTGCTTGACCATGGTCAAACCACTGTTTGACCAATGACAAACCACTGTTTTCTCCTCAAAACACTGTTTAACCCAACACTGATTTTAATCATATATTTTCATCCATCTGTTAACCAAAGTCAACAGATGTATCAACAACAATGGTGTTAACTTGATGAGCATTATTTATGAAAAATGTTAAAAGATTATTATAATTATTGCAATTAAAAAGAGTATAACTAATAGACTAAAATATTATATAATATTAAAAGGTGATACAAAACAGATACAAAACCCCAAACGTTAAAATATTATTCACTTGCATACTCGACCAAATGTTATTTTCGATGCAGAGAGTTTCTAATGCTTATTAATATGTTTCTATTCTTGACAGTGTGATACAAAACCCCAAACATGTGAAATATAATCTGATAAAATATGTCAAGAACACCAACTGAAAGTTTACTAAACATCATAATCTTAAAAAATCTTTATACAACAACTGATAAACAATCATTTTTAACATAGCCCTAAATATATAAACCTCAATCGAACATCCATACAAAACTATAAACTTCAATCGAACATCAATATGAACATTCATATGATGGAATCTGAAGTATAACAAACCAAATAAACAAACATGATCACAAATTACAGTTCATATAAAAGAACAAACCTAAGATCAAAAATCATACATGCAAGCGTGGTATAAAAAATTACATGAAGCAAAGATTTCAGAAAAACAAAATTGAATCAATACGTTTTCGATTACCTTTTGCTGATAAGGAAAAATCTCTAACACTCCCTGTCGTTGGTTTGTCGGCTTTCGAAGAACGCAGATGGAAATGGAACGGTAGATGAGTGATTAGAATTTGGGGCCGGATTTAATATAAGGGTTTTAACGGGCCTACAAAATCTTACACAACAGTTAAGCTTAATTGGATCAAATATAAGGGGCTTTATTGAACTGTTCAATAACATTTGATTATTTGAATTAAATACAAACAATTTAAATGATGTATTATAATCTATTTCAATGGTTATTAAAGCTACCCATGTGGTCACACATACTATCTTTAACATTACTTTATAAAGATATAGAACTAAAGACCAAAATTTAAATGATATATTATAATCTGTTTTTTAGTATTTGATTTCGATCATTACTAAACCTACCCGTGTGGTTACACGGGTCATACACGTAGTGTTTATTAACATCACTTGCTACTTGCTAGCCTAACAAATTTGTTGGTCATGTATATCTTTCCACGAGAAGAAGTTTAACAAGTAATGTTTCCTCTTTTGGTTGGAACTTAGGATCTATAATGTACACATGTTTCATGGCAACATCCTTTTATAGTCATTACTGAGAATGACTTTTACTCGATGTGGTATATGCTCATTTATATGCTTAGAAGATTCTCTCTTTTTTTTTTTTTTTTTTTTGAATGCCGATTTTCATTAAAGCAAAAACTAGCAAGAAGCTAGCAATACAACGGAAAGCAAAGTTACAAAGGGCAACGGTTCCAATCGACTAAACTACATTCAAACTCTTTGACCTATTCTTGTACCAAAGAAAGGTAAGCGATTTGATATCCTCAAAGACGGAGTAAATGTCCCTTCTTGTAGCTGTGAATGCAAGCTCGTTCCTCGTTTTCCAGATGCATCAAGTCATCAACACGTCGTGTATATAATGCCAAGAAGCGTATCCATTTTGCTTTGATTAAGCCCCAAGAACTTATGAACCGTAAGAAAGTCCTTGACTGAAACGCATAAATGGGAGAAATTCTGCACAATCTGGATAATAAATACCAGATTTGAGAAGTAAAAAAATAAGAACACGGTAGATGCTAAGCCCTTTCGTCACTTTCTGAGCAGAATTTGCAAGTAGCCGAATCAATATTGACACGCGTTCTTAGCAGATACACATCAATATTTCACAATTTTGTTAGATTATTACAATTTATCTTAACATCCTTAGGTTTTTTAATCAATTTTTATTAGATTTCTTTTATAATTTCTTGTAAATTTTTATCAGCTTTTTAATAGATTTTTTTAATTTATAATTTCTTGTAAATCATCTGCCTTTTCATTTAAACTCAGGTTGCTTTTTTTTTTTTTTTTGAGCAATTGAAAGATCCTTCCGAAGGTAAACAATAAAACAAACATGTCAATTTTCTCATTATCATAATAACTTATGAATTTTTCTACCTTCTATATCAAGGAGGGGGGCCAAACTATCAAATATATTTTTGTGGATGTTTGAATCGTTAAACGTATATGTTTTTACATATCTCCATCATAAGATAAAGTGTCATCATCCACGTAATCGGTTAATCTCTTGCCACCAAGTTTCTTAGAAACAATTTCCTTCTTTCTTAACGGTTTCTTAGAGTATTTGGACTCTTAACTAGTCTTTTCATTTACCGATAGCTTATTTATTTATCTATTTATTTATTATTTTATATAACATGTACCAAATTATGGATAGTGACCATACAAGTTTTCAATATTTTCTTTAACTTTTAATAGTTATTATTTATTTTATTTATATGATTAATCTTGAGTAAATTTTGTTTTTTTATACAGTTTTAAATTACGAGTATATACTATTGCAATGTGCATATATTTTATCTACGTCTCGATATAAATTTATCTCCAAATCGAGTTCTGAATAATATTGTATAAATTAATCTGGTCAAATCTAATTGATTTTTTTATTGTGACGAACCTAACCATATCGTTTGAGCAACTTCGATAACGGTACCAATATTCGTTTTTATGGTTTTCCATACAAATTGTTCAAAACCAAGTTGTGTTCGTAATAGAGTATCTTTTTGATATTGTAAACTACAACGAGTGTTGGCACCATACCGGTACCACGACGAACCAAACTGATACCATCCCAATAATATCGGCACCACAAAATTTTTGGTTGAGCAACATTTGTACTGGTATCATAATAAACTAATAAACTGAACAAATTCTTGCCGAACACACGAATAAATTCCACTAGTTTAACCTACAATTATTGACCACATGTCCTTCTACCACAATAACAACACACGACCAAAGGTCCTTTTTCTACCACACTAACCTACAATCCTTGAGGCTTGAGGATCTACAACATCTTTTACTCGGTTCTCCTGAATTGCATGACCAACAATTCTATCGTCTAATTTGAGACGGGCATTAAAGTATGAGACTGAAATACCAGATATATTTCACGGGTATAACTTTAGGTGATAGCCAACGTAATTATCCAGAACCATATATCCGCTTACCTAATTTATCTTAATCTTGTTTTCCCTCAACTATTGTTTAGAAAATGCTCCACTCAAGTAGCTTTATTGCCATAAAAATGACCTTTTCTATTACGATTTGTTTTTTATGATTATATATATAGGGTAAGATCAAATAAAAAGTTAATTTTCCCTAAGTAGGATGAGAAGGAATCTTAACCATTCATTTTTCAAATCAATGGTTAAGATGAAAAGGTAGGAGAAACGAGGAGGAGCAAGGGTATCTTGGGAAAATCCTATTTATGGATTTCTCTCTCCACATGCAAGGCACATGCATATTCCACCCTCATTTTTTAAACGTTCATAACTTTTTATACGACATTATTTTTTCATAAAAATTTCACCGTAAAATCGAGCGTCATTTTATCTTTAATTTGAGTACCATATTGCTATATAAAATATGAAGACTAAAAAAAACTCACTTAAATATGTTGTATTTCTATGTTTTATAACATTTTTGTGCTGAATTTTTGTACTATATTTTTGTGCTAATTTTTTTGTACTACATTTTTTTGCTGAATTTTTTCGTGCTATATTTTTTTGTACTATATTTTTTTGTGCTAAATTTTTTTGTACTACGTTTTTTGTGCTATATTTTTTCTACTAGATTTTTTGTGTTAGATTTTTTTGTACTAGTTTTTTTGTGCTGGATTTTTTTGTACTAGATTTTTTTGTTGTATTTAAAAAAAAAACAAAAGGGGTGCCACATGTCATTTTCACTCCTATTTATAAGGACCAAAATGTCGTTCATTCCTACTTATTAAGAGTGCCACATGTCATCATCACAATCCTTCTTAGGCTACTTAGGCAAAATCCACTTTTTTAGTGGATCCTTCCCCATATATATATATATAGAGATAAGATCATGCGAGAACCACCTCTTATTGCGAGAACCAATGTGAACACAACCAAAAATGCCTAAAAATAGCTAAAAATCACACAATTTTTTTTTTAATATTTTTTATATAAAAATCGCTACTTTTCGAAGCCCAAAAAAATTAAATTTTTTTTTTTTGTCCACTAAAAGTAGCGTTTTGAGCAAAAAAAAAATTTTGATTTTTTTTTTGTTTTTTTAGATTTTTTAGGTTTTTTTGGGGTTTAGTTTTTAGCATTTTAGCTTGGTGGGGGGGGGGGGGGTTAGAGTTTTTTTTAGGTTTTTTGGGGGTTTTAGTTTTTAGCATTTAGCTTGGGGGGGGGGGGGGGGGTTAGGTTTTTTTTTTTGGGGGTGGGGGGGTTTAGGTTTTGGTGGGGGTGGGGGGGGGGGGGGGTTAGGTTTTTTTAGCTATTTTAGGTTGTGTTCACATTGGTTCTCGCGGTTCTCGCAATAAGGGTGGTTCTCGCATGATCTCCTCCCTATATATATATATTTTAGGTTTTTTTTTAGGTTTTTTGGGGGTTTTAGTTTTTAGCATTTAGCTTGGGGGGGGGGGGGTAGGTTTTTTTTTGGGGGGGGTGGAGGTTAGGTTTTTTTAGCTATTTTAGGTTGTGTTCACATTGGTTCTCGCGGTTCTCGCAATAAGGGTGGTTCTCGCATGATCTCCTCCCTATATATATATATATATATATATATATATATATATATATATGATTAGGTTCAAGAGTGAACAACTTCTTGAGAGTGAACTGTGTGAAATAATCTTGACCATTGATGATTTATTAGATTAAAAAGGGTAAGACTGACATTAACCAAGTATGTTTAATTAAAATCCTTTGATTTTCTCCTCTCTTAACTCTCTCTCTCTCTATCTATCATCTCTAATTATTTCTCTATCATTTCTTTATCCATAGATTTTGTTTTAATTTTAGCTTTAATATTGTTTTTCTTTTATTATATATATATATATATATATATCATAATATATTGTTTTTTACTTTTTATAACTTTCAATAAACATTGAAAATTTTCTCTGAGATTGAAATTGTAATTACTTTTGGGCATTAACTCTTTGTTTGAATATGTGATAAAGTTATTTATTTTTGCATACATGTGATATGTTTCATTTTCATTAATGTCATAGTTTTTATATGAATCTACTCGTGCGCATGCATAATATACTATATGTTTTTAGTATACACATATGTAATCATTTTTAATATAATACACAGATGTATAAAAGATTGTACATATGTGTATAAACTATTAGTTGTGTATCTTGTATAAACTGATAGTTATCGAGACTGTACACATGTGTATAAACTAAAATCTGTATATCATGTATAAACTAATACTAGCGAGACTGTACACATGTGTATACACTAACAACTGTGTATCTTGTATATACGGAAACTAGCTAGATTTTAGGGATTTTGATTATATTGTTTAATAAATGCAATTTACAAAAGACGCAAATACCCTTATGTCAATTAATTTAAAGGGATGTTACAACATTATAATTACAATCTTGCCATTGTTTAAAAATCTTTAGATGATGTAATCCAATAGCCTAGATTAGTTCACACAGTTCACTCTCAACCTAGTGTTCACGCTAGAACCCTACCATATATATATATATATATATATATATATATATATATATATAGGATCAGGTTCAAACGTGAACAAATTTCCAAGAGTGAATTGCGTAAACTGATCTGAACCATCGATTCCATATACATTTAACAAGGGTAAGATTGTAACTTTATATAAATATTGAATTTAAATTATTGCCTTATTAATTTCAAAATCCTAACATATTTAAATCATCATCAGTTACCAACATTTTTGACATCTACAAAACAATTACTTATTTTAAATATGTTAGGATAATCTTAACTTATTTTAATATTGTCATTGTTTTGGGTCATAGTAGCAAGATTCGAATTATAGTTTTAGTCTTTTTTTGGTTGAACTAGAGTTTTCAGTCATCTTTTTTATTGTGTATAACTCTTAGCTCCGTAGTACACATGTGTACTGCTGTGTTCTATACATTCCAACACGATAGTACACATGTGTATAATACATGGTATAATACACATGTGACCCGCAACATTGTTGTCTTAGCTCCGTAGTACACATGTGTCCTGTTGTGTTCTACTGTTCTATACATTCCAACACGATAGTACACATGTGTATAATACATGGTATATTTACGGGATTTACTCTCTTATTATTGAAAATAATTTTCTTTCCTAGTTTTAAATAAGCAAAATAATATAATTACACTTCTACCCTTTTAATTTTAATAAAACAATAAAATCTAACCTATTAATTACAATCATGCCACCCCTTTAAATAATCAAGATCATATTAATCAACGGTCAAGATTTGTTCACGCAGTTCACTCTTGGGAGGTTGTTCACGCTGGAACCTTACCCTATATATATACATATGCTACGAAGTACGAAATTATCTTTTGAGATTTATATCATCATGAAATTTAAATATTCCATATATTGCAAACATTTCATGACGATGATGATGATAATATATATGTAACTTATCATATTTTATTTTAATGTATACTAGATACATAAATTATATAAATATTAGAACGGAAAGAAAAAAATATATACTTGAAAATCCTAACGGGTATTTTAAGAAACTCATGGTATATATGATACCTGAGGGTATGTCTGATACCCAATGGGTAATTATCCGACGAATACCAACATGCACAAGCCCTGTTTTAGGATATGGTTTTACAATCAGGTATGAAACGCGTGGTAGTCATTGCCATATATACCCATTCATGTTCTATTCCTTTCACCAACACCAACTTCCTCATATGAAGTACTAACGTCATTCTTTTTCATGCGCTTCTTAGCACTCAAAGTAGTAGGCACTTCATTCATTGTAACATCGCTTTAATTCATAACGATAGATCTAAACTCATCAGATTGCTCTTGATCCATAGAAATGCCATAAAGGTTGTTCAGGGTCATCTGACTCAACTCACCGTTAGCCTTTTCACCTTTTGAACCATATTCAGCTAGTTCAACTAATAACATTATAAGGACTCTATATATCTCTACGTGAAATACATCACTCATCTCTTCTCCAATACTAGTGAGTTCATTTAAGCGACAAGTAAATTTTGTATGTGTCTTCATTATTGTATAACCATTGTTAGAGATAACCCTCTTATACTCAATGCTAAGGTTTCATTAATGATCATCTTATAACCGGAACAAATGGGTCATTATATCTTTCATATTCGTATTTAGAAAATTTTTGGCTTTTCTTTTTCTTCAAACAAAAATTGTTTATTAAAATTATGGACATACATGTAACATCCTAATTTTCGATAAATTATCTTGAGAACATTTTATTTATTAAAAGATGATAGGTTCCCTTTCAAGACGTATTAGATGTGTTTAATATGATGGTAAACCTTCTTTTTACAAGGAGTATTAATTAGAGAGTTTAAAGTGTCAAGATGAGTACATGTTTTTTTTTTTTTTTTAAATAAAGTATACACCACAGTTTCTATTTACAAGATGATTATGAATGTTGCTCAAATATTTATATTACGTGCAAAGGAATATTTTAATTGTTCGTTTAAAGCCAATTATGTTCAGCAATACCTCGCGCAAAAGGAGTTGATGATTTCTATGGTACGGTGTTTTTCTTGTAGTCGAATGAGAGGTAAAATTTGACGCTTTAACTTGCTTTTATTTTTTGAAATGCCGACTAATACAATGATCATTTGCAAACATTGGGGTTTTCCTAATTTATTCTCCATCAAGTTTCATCATGGGTGTAGATTCACCCGTTTTCCAAATAGGGAATATGTTGAAGGTGACCTAAATTTCGTTGATTTGTTAGATGAACACAAATGATGGATGATATAGTGGATAATTTGGGTTATCCAAAGGAGGTTGAAAGTCTAACTTAGAATTAGGTAATTCTTCAAGTGTCTTGATTTGACTTCAACAAGTCTTCTTTCTTGTTCACTGATATTGAACTTTTCTACCGTCTCGTTTTTAACCTTTAAGAGATCGAATATAATGCTCACACATCTTTAACACACTTTGGAATCATCCCACATGAAAAAACCCACATTATTGTCTCTGAATTTGCAAACAAGAATGGTTTAGATTAGGGGTGTGCATGGGTCGGTTTTGACCAAAAACCATAACCATAACCGTGATGTCGGTTATTGGATAACCATAACCATAACCGGTCGGTTATGGTGGTTATGGTTATTCGGTTTTGATGGTTATAGTGGATCGGTTATGGGTGGTTAACCGTGTATTTAGCTTAGCTAAAAATAGCTTAATTTTTTGTAACATGGAATGAATTGTTATTGCATATTTGTATATATTAGTATATATTACATAGTATTAAAAATACATATAATCTATAATATTAATACCAGTTATTATCGAATATTCAAATAAGTGATACGATACATTCCATAAATTCAAATAAACATTCAAACAAAACCACAAAATGATATGAAAAACTCATAGGTACTTAAAATCTTCAGTCAAAAACATCAAATATTAAAAATATGATGAAAAGTACTAAATCCTACAAAGATTTATTACATGTCGGTTCAGTTATGGTGGTATGGAAAAATGATAACCATAACCGACCCGCTACTTTCGGTTTTCAAAAAACCATTAACCGACCCACCGGTTTTTATTTGGTTCGGTTTTGTTGGTTAATTCGGTTATGGTTCGGTTAATTCGGTTTTTTTGCACACCCCTAGTTTAGTCGTTTAGATAATAATTGGAATGGATGAAAACCTTTTCATTGCAACCATAGAACCTACGACTTGGGTTTTTAGAAGTCTGAATGTTCGAATTCCAACCTCCTTACCACACCAGCAAAGCACCATATGTTCAATGTGTGAAGCAAGACGTCAATCAGATTATATTCGATGTGAATTAGATGATATTTCAAAACCTTAAATTGATTTTGGGGAAGGCGATCGTTAAAAAGTTGGGATTTAGGTTATAAAGGGGTTTTTGATTCAATGGTATGTGAATGGACAGCTTTGTCCTTGTTTAAATTGAAGATAACTGAGTAAACTAACTGGGTTTAAATTAAATGATACACAATATAAGAAAAATAAAAAATATGGACGTAATCTGTAATTAAACTTTTTAAATGACATGTTTCATAAATCAACTTATATATAAAAGGACATAAAGTGTAATTTAGTCTAAAAAGATTAAGGACTCAAAGTTTATGTACATGTTCCATTTAGTTTTGTTTTTGAAAATTCTTTTTTTAATTTTTCTACTAGGTTATTAGACCCGTATATTACACGGGTTTAAGGATATAAATTATGTCATGTATATGTCTTCATAAATTTATAGAAGTGAACTTTTACCCTAGACAACACGACATATAGTTGGTAACGTGTAAAAACCGATTTTTTTTAGAAACAAACCAACTTTACATAGTAATTGTCCTTAACTTTTATTTATCGCCATGGCAAAACATACGACGAGTGGAAACTGTCTTCTTCTCAATTTAAACGATTCCTTTTATATGGCGGTATTAACCGAAATCAAGGGATAAATGTTGGAGTGCCAATATTACTTCCAGATACGAGTGTCTCATATAACCAACCTGATCACCTAATGATAGGACCGGTAGTCGAATTCCATTGCATAAACCATTCTTTCAATCAATATTTCTTGATAACGTTACTGGAACACTGAACTTTGATAATAATCTATGGTTTGGCAAGCCTGAAAATTTAAGTCCATTCAGGATATCTGGTGAATATAGACTTGCATCAAAATGTTTATGAAGATATTATGACTCTGAGAAACTATCAAAACTTAGATATTAACATATTAAAAATATAATGACGGTTTACTTAAAATTAATAACTAAAACAAACTGAATCAACTTAACTTAACTATGGTTAAATTATAAATAAAGAATCCTTTTAAAAGATAAGGAGGTTTTATAACATGACACTATTTCTAATTGTTTATTATAAGCAGGGTTGTTACTAAATAATTAATTATGTTTTAGATAAATCAAAAGTAAATGATCAATATCCAAGTAAACCATAAAACATTTGTATACGGATTAAATAAAGAGTTATTGAATGTAACGTTATTAGTTATTATATTAGTGAGATATTATACGGATAGCGATGATCACCTGTTTATAATTGATTCGTAAAATGGTGTGTTTATATTGTTATGGAAGTACCCCACATGAATCTTTATTTGTTTTGTATTTGTTATTATTATTATTATTAATGAATTGAAAAAGAAAATGCCATATCTATACTTTCTATAAAAGGAGAAATTCCAATGACATAAGAAAAGCTGATGGGTCAGCCAGAGAGGCTGTCCAACAATGCTTTTCTTATGTCATTACTGCATCATAAACCGGAATATATAAATCACTTTAAAATACATTTAATTTCAAACAACTTCCCTGTATTCAAATGTTAAAGGTCTGGCCTACATTCAAAAGGGCAAACCACTGCCCATCTACAAGAAAGTATAACTTAGGATATGGTTCATTTGGCAAACGTATACCTTAGCAGATGTTTTGAAATTGCCGGTAATTTCAAATTCAAAATGCATGGGGATATGTAATTTGCAATTAATGCATGTCACTCACTCACTTCTGTCAATCATCTTCTTATATAAAGTGATTTATATTCTCATTTCACTCTTCATATTTACATTCTCGTGTTCTTTGCTTTTTATTTTCAAACCACATTTCTAATGTATCTCTCCCTCAAATCCCTTTTTCTCAATACTCGACATTTATTCATAAAGGATAAGAGAAAACTGTAACACCCCAAAAACGGGTTTGGTAATCAAACCACGTTAATAGTAAAGACGGGTAAAACTGCCGTTAGTGGTGAAAATTTACCCGGTAAATAGTGAGGTTGAAATAAATAAACTCGATATTAATTAAATAGGAAAATAAATACTTTGAGAAAACAAAGTATGTAAAAGGCCCGAGTTAACAGGACTTAAAATATAACGAGTTATAACTTTCCGAACCTATTAAGTTAACTAGGACTAATTAACCTAGTAAGTAGTATGTGGCTAAGTGATAAATGGTGAGTTGTAGCTCCAATTTATCAAGATAAAAACATGAGGGACTAATGTTGTCAAGTGGGAAACTCATATTTATTAAAACAAATAATAATACACAACACACACACTAAGAGTGTGTCTGTGTGTGTGCGCGTGTAATAGCCAGGAGCAAGAAGAAAAAGGGTGTAACCCTAGTTCATCAAGATTCAACAAATTGAAAGGCAATTTAGAGCCAAATCGTATGGATTAACACAAATTCGTGATCACCAAGCTTAGGGGATCACAAGGTATGTTAAATTTTTATGTTTAGTAAAGTTTAGATTCTTGATGAATTTATGATAAATGAAATTATTGCTTACATGTTTGATGTACGAGTGAAATTAGGATAAATCCATGTCTAGGAACAAACCCTAGTAAGGATTTGATGAATTAATGATGAAAAATTGTGAAATAGATTATTACCCATTTATGTGCTAAGTCGTGATTAATAGTGAAAGGTATTGAAACGGGTCGATATTATGTGTTCACAGGAATTAACATAAGGTTCGCGTTACTATTAACTAGTGATTAATAGTGAAAGGTATTGAAACGGGTCGATATTATGACCCGAGCCAGGTACGCATGAATAAGTTATAGTGAAAAGTGCGAGTTTGGTCAAATAAGTAGTAAAGGTCCTTCGTCGTAAAAGAGGGACTAAAACTGACCAAAACGCCCTTGTTGAGTAAATCGGATAAACGACCCTTAGGAGTCGTTTAGAAACATGTATTATGTTAAAGTAAAGTTTAGTTAAGTGTTGAAGCATAGGCATAAATCCTTTCCGGATCAAATGCCTCAAAATAGCTTCTTGTCGTAAAATAACAACCGAAAGGGGGTAAATTCGGAATAAACAATTGATACTCTTTAACCACCATAGGGATAGTTGTGGTGGAAGTTCATTTGACAAGTAATATGAAAATATAGTGCTAGAAATGATTGAGCGTGGTTTGTGCGTAAAAGCGCTTAAATACCCTTAACGGGTCAAAATAAGTGCATAATCATAGACGTGTTAATGATGCCTAATAATCCGTGATTTAAATCTTGTGTCATAGGAAACAATTGAAATATGATGTTCATAAGAAGTTTGGTATAATAAACATGTTGGTGTAATGAATTATGAAACGGGTCAAAAGTGTTAAAAAGGAATTTCAAGCCCAGAGCTTGAAATTTGAATTTTTAAAGTAGCTGAATATCAGGATTTAACTCCATAAGATGGAGAATTAAATTACGAACGCGTAGGAAAAAGAATCGTGTAAAAGGGACATGTAGATAAAAAGTTATGGTCATTCAAAGTTTGAGTTTGGAGAAAAATCGGTGCTGGGCAAAAAATGCAGGTCCAGATACGGACCTGCTGGAAAGCAATCTCCCCCGCGCCACGCGAGGGGTGACACCGATCCGGGCGCGACACGCGGGAGCCCCCGCGGCATGCGACAAGAAAGACCAAATCTCTCGCGTGGTGCGAGAGACATAATTCTGCAAATTTTATTTTTGTTTAATTATTTGATGTTGGAACTTGTTTTTAAATCATCAAAACTAACTTTTGAGTTGCTTTTGACCATAGGTGAATATCAAGAGTACCCGGATGGAGATCAAGCGACGAGAAAGAACCGAACACATGAAGAAGAAGCTTTCGCATGTTGTTTTGTCATTATTTTCAAATGACGAACTCAATTACATTATGTTGTTTTAAACTTTAAATTGTAAATGTTTTAATAAACTCGTATTATGTAATGTATATGTGCTCATAATCACATGTTTATTTTCGTAATTCATACGAAAAACGTTAAATAACAGTAAGGGTGTTACAAGTTGGTAATCAGAGCTCATGGTTAAAGAATAAAGTGTGTTCGGTTCGAGGCTTGATCGCAAATCCGGTAAGTACAAGTATATTAATGGCTAAGCATGATTAAAGTGTTATGAACAACACATAGGGTTATCGTGTAATATACGATACCTCAATTAAATGATAGATATAGTTAACAAAATCACGTGCGTTAACACGTATAGTAGAAAAGCCTTGTATTATGATACGGGTGTTTAGTAAAGTTGACATTACTAACTTTTGTGAATGTTTTAATTGAAGGACACTCGCATTTGAAGATGATGAGGGTTGAACAAATTACAGATATGATAGAGGAATGGTCCGAAGTATGAAAAGAGGAGCATGCTCACCAAGGACCAAATCGTGTAACAATCGCGAGTAAAAGTAAAGGCAAGGAAAGCCAGTCGGGGCAAGCATTACCAGGTGCACGTTTTAAAATTTAATCGTACAAGTAGTAATATGCAACAAACACGTAAGTAATGACGGTTGCATATATATGATAGAACTTGGAAAACCTGAATAGGATATCTATTCAGGATGATATTTCCAAGAGAAATTTAATAGAAAATGTGTTATTCACGATGATGAATAACAAATAAATAACAAGATTAGTTCATATGGAAACTTGGATGGGGGTAATTATCCAAGTGGAAAACTCTCAATATAATGCTATTGAGAAAAGTAGCAATCACATTAACAAATGTGATTATATAATAGTTCGATAAAAAGGAAAACATTGTATATGTTCATGAATGAAACAGGTAAAACTAATAATTGTTAAATAGTAATTGAATAAATTGTTGCCAATTTAAGTCAGGGATATAGAAAGATTAGAGGCGTCACTTACATGGGCTGTAGTGTGAAAATTATAAAAAGGTCATGTGTGTCATGTGTTGATCGCTTACTCTGGCCAAGTAAGTAGTGAACACATGATGTCATGAACTTCTTATGATGGACACATTTACGTCCGATGTAGTAAGGACGGGGTGGATGGGACGAATTATGTGACAACCCACATAATTACATGTATCCGTACGATTCATTAATGTTAATTAAAGTGCTTGATGTCTGTGCTGAATTACTTAACTGCTCTCTGATTACTGTGTCATACTTACATGTGTTTTTTTAACATACCTGTCTTGTGTATAAAATTGACTAAATGGTCCTGTATGTTTTCCTAAGTGTTGGGAATTAAAAATGTTACAAAAAGATATATATATATATATAGCACACTATATGGGATAACTTAGCAATTTAACGGAACGGTGCCTAACCGAACAACCGGACATTACCCGGAACACTAAAATATTGCAAGAAACATTGTTTTTATTTTTCTGAGCTAGTTATGGTTCCCGAGCACATTAACACGCTACATAATACATGGTACACACTAAACACTAGACTTTTACCACTTAACCCCTAACTAATTACTTCTACCACAACAAAATACATCTTACACCCCCCCCCCCCTTGTGTGACCGTCCCCATGGGACCCCCACTCCAAGATCTTTACAAATCTTCTTAAAATCCAATTAGATCTCTCATTGGGATTTGGTTGATTATGTTTGTACTTTAGTGGACACTTAAACGATGGATAAAGGGCTTAGTGGGATTATAAGAAACCCATCAACTTCATCAATTCACCAACAATTCCTTTCTTCCTTCCTCACATAAAAGCTCGGCCGAACAACCTCCCACACACCACCACATTTTCAATTTCCATTCATTCCATCCAAGAATACTACAAGGTGTATCAAGGTGTTTTAGGAGGTGTGGAACTCTTGGATCTTGAAGGACCTCTACCACAAGCTTTTACCCACTCATTTTTCCCCATTGATCTTCCCTGGCTTTAAGCTAGTTGTAAGGCTTCTTTGATCCTTGTTTACTCCATGTTTTTAGTGGTTAATAGTTATATCTTGATGAAAGCATATGAACACTAAAGATCATAAACATAAAACTTGAACATAAGCTTTACATAAGATGAAATAATGCTAGAATGATGTTATTTTGAATATGTATGATGTTACTTGGTGATTACTAGTAATATGATGGTTAGTCATCATATGAAACTTGTTAAGTTATGATTAAAAACATGGTTTAACAAGTTAGAGATGATTATGAAATAATCATTCACTAGTGAAGACATGAACTTGAAAGTAGGATGATTTTTCTTGAAAAATAATAAACCAAGTGGACTAGTAAACTTGTAAACCCAAGACTTATGAATGATTTTCCTAAATAAACCAAGTTTAAAAGATGGTTTTGAAAGATCATGATCCTTACACTATTTTTGGAAATAAAGTAAAAGGATACTAGTGACACATGAAAATGTTGTAAATAAATACTTTTGTAAAATATCTTCACAAGTTGTGAACATCTAAAAATCCCGAGAATGAGATTTTTACAAAAGTAAACAAACTTTAGAGGGTAACTAAACCCACTAAACGCCATACCAAGTTACTACGCGTTTTTATGAAACGTCAAGTTCATGTTGGTTTGTAAATAGAATAGTTTGCTCTTGGTAAATTGTTGTTGATTGTCGAATGATTTTTGGAAAAAGAAAATGATATGCTTATTAGCATGGACACCTCCATTTACAAAGGAAGCTCTGGCGAAATTTTCTAAAAATTTCAACACTTAGAAATTATTTTTCTAACAAGTGCTCACAAATACGTTTTAACTTTTTTTTTTTTCAAAATAAACTTCGCCATGAGTTTTGTTACAAAAATACAAAGTATTGGAGGTTGATTTTTTTACAAGTAAAATGATAAAATATATATATATTTAGAATATATATTTTATACTAGAACACCTGTGTGGATACTTGTTTATTTTGTGAGATAGTTATATTATTTTAGAGTAAAATAATATAACTTAACAAAGTACCTTGACATTAGAATTGTGTGGTACGTGATAGAAGCAATGAGTAGATAAACCGTACGTAGGATACGTGTCATGCATGAGAAACTGATTGTTATCTGTACCTTATTAGGACGTGCTTGATTTCTGATTTTTAGAGTAACTAATCTAACCGAGCAAACCAAGGTGAGTTCACACCCTCTACAAGGCATGGGATTCCCGGTGGTTTGGGAATGGGTTAAAGAATTAAAACGGAACCTACATATCCTCCTTGGGTAGGATATGTACCGCCATCCTCCATGGGTTGGATGCCAATATTAATCCTGCGTCTTCTCCTTGGGTAGAATACGTACGTTCGTCCTCCTTGGGTAGGACAACAACCTTAAAACTTACTAGACAAAACTCTATCATTAAGTCCCTCATTTTATATCGACTTAATCGCCGAGGCCAATGGCGAGCGGGTCATTAGTTAATAGCGCTATTAGGTTTAACAAACCTCACACCGTGCCAGTCGGACGGGCGTGTACTAATGGACTATGGCAAACTGTCAATGATGATAGACATTGACGTAGGGCACAACTTACTTTCCTTAGTAGTCGATATGGTAACGGTCTAGTGGTTCACATGGGGAAGCCCCCACTAATTACGGGTTTGGTTTGGGAAAGAAGGAATTGGTTAATCATATTTTTCAACTATGGGGTAACCCCCACGGCAAGTAAGCCAGCAAAAGACAAACCATGTTTTCGGTAACAACTTAAAACTAAACAACCAAACGTGAACTCACTCAACTTTGTTGTTGACTCGTTGTTACATGCCTTACAGGTCGTTAGATGCTTATGGAGCTTGCACGAGGAGGAGGTCGTTGTGGGATATGGATTGTTATGTCCCGTGCTTAACATTTGAACTTTATGAACTTATTGAACTTATGTTTTGGGTTTTACCTTTAATGCTTCCGCTGTTTAGTTTGAACTTGGTTAACTAGCCTTTGGTCACCAATTGTATTGTGGTTGGTTTTATTTACTTAATTACGTTGTTCAATATGATTGGTGGCTCGATCCTGGTCATGTCACGCCTCCAGGCGGTGATACTCCGCATGGTGGATTTTGGGGGTGTGACAGATTGGTATCAGAGCAATTGGTTATAGTGAACTTGGTTTTAAAAAGGGAAAAGCTTTTTAACAAAACCAGACTATAACCTGTACAGTGCTCAACGATCCACAACAACGCTTCGCTCCACGTGCAAGACTCGACACAATAAGTGGTATGGTTTATGTTTATAATGTCGGTTAGATAGTTCACATAGTGCATTAGTTAATGTGGTAACTGCTATTTGAACCTTGTGTGCGTACTCTCTTCTGTCACTCCACGCTTACGCACTTTCGCGACACTCTTCTTACTTGTGTTTTCTTCGATGTGAAGATCATGAGTGGATGCCTGAATTTGACTCAAGCCCAGCTGACGGCTCTAATCAACGAACTAGTTGCTGAGGCACTCGCAGCAGTTCCAGCAGGAGGTATAACCTGCTATTTCGACCTATCCTAGGACGATTAGATCCTACTCTCGCAAACCAACCCTTGTGCTTAACCTTGTCTTTTATTCTCGCGCCACAGGTCAACATGCTCCGCCTCCCGTATGTACGTTCAAAACATTCATGAATTGCCGACCTAGTACTTTCAGCGGCATGGAAGGAGCTGTAGGTCTTCTTCACTGGTTCGAGAAGATTGAGTCTGTTTTTGAGATGTGTGAATGCCCTGAAGATCGTAGGGTGAAATATGCTACTGGAACACTCGAAGGTGCTGCGTTAACTTGGTGGAAAGCACAGGTTCAACTGCTAGGGCTGGCGGTTGCTAATGCCACCCCATGGAACGATTTCAAAGAACTGATCAAAGAAGAGTACTGTAGTCGTGACGACATCCACAAGCTAGAGGTAGAATTTTTCAATCTGAAAATGACGGGGTCTGAAATCGAGGCATACACAAAGAGGTCAAAGGAATTAGCTATCCTGTGTCCCACTATGGTGGATCCTCCTATCAAGCGTATCGAGCTGTACCTTAAGGGTTTGGTTCCAGAAATTCAAAGCCACGTGACCTTAGCTAATCTTGGCACCATTCAGCAAATCATCCGGTAGGCTCATCGTCTCACTGATCAGGCAGTTGAGCAGAACAAGCTGCCCAAGCGTATTAGCGCTACTACTACTGATGCTCCCAGTGATAACAAGTGCAAGTGGGATGGAAATTCGGGCAAGGGTTCTGCTTCAGTTCAGTCTCAGTCCCAGCAGCGAAAGACAGATGAGTACAGGAGCCCCAGTCAGCAGTCTTCTGGGAATCAAGGTCAGGGTGGATACAAGGGAAATCACCCTAAGTGCAATCGATGTAATTTGCATCATAGCGGGCAGTGCCACAAGGGTCGTTGTCTGAGGTGTAACAAGTTTGGTCATGAAGCAAAGGATTGCAGGGGCGCACGACCAGCAAATCAGAATCGCCAACAACAACAACAAGCTCCACAGAACCACCAGCAGCAGCAACAGCAGGGCAATAAAGGATGCTTTCAGTGTGGCGCTGAAGGCCACTTTAAAAGGAACTGTCCTCAGCTGAACCAGAATCAGAACAACAACAACCAAGGAAACGGGAACAACAATGGAGGCAACAACGGGGGTAACAATAATGGCAATGGCGCCCGAGGTCGTGTTTTCGTGCTGGGTCAGGGTGACGCGAGGAACGATCCCAACGTTGTAATGGGTAAGTTTCTTCTGGATGGTTTCTTTGTTACTGCTTTATTCGATTCGGGTGCTGATACTAGTTATGTGTCCTTAAAAGTTAGCCAAATGCTTAAGCGCACTCCAACACTTCTGAACACCAAACACACGGTAGAACTAGCAAACGGTAAAAGCCTTGAAGCCACACACATAGTTAAGGGTTGTAACCTCGTCTTAGCTGGTCAGACCTTCTCTATCGATCTTATTCCTATCGTACTTGGTAGTTTCGACGTCGTTATTGGGATGGATTGGCTATCTCAACATCAAGCGGAGATTAATTGCAAGGAGAAAATCGTCTGTATTCCTCGTTCTGGTGAAGAACCTCTCATGATTCATGGCGACAAGAGCTGTTGTGGGCATCATCTCTTTCCTTAAGGCCCAGAAGTGTTTGCGAAAGGGCCACACTGCTATTCTAGCCCTCGTTTCTGATACATCCTCGGAAGAAAGGAAGATAGAAGACATACCTATTGTACGTGATTTTCCTGAGGTATTTCCTGAGGAATTACCTGGTCTTCCGCCTCATCGTCAAGTTGAGTTTCAAATCGAGCTAGCTCCTGGAGCAGCGCCCATAGCTCGAGCACCTTATCGTCTAGCTCCATCAGAACTTGAAGAACTGTCCACGCAACTACAAGAACTCTTGGAAAAGGGTTTCATACGTCCTAGCTCTTCGCCTTGGGGAGCTCCAGTATTATTCGTGAAGAAGAAAGACGGCACCTTCAGAATGTGTATTGACTACCGCGAACTCAACAAGGTGACCGTGAAGAATCGTTATCCTCTTCCACGCATTGATGATTTATTCGACCAGTTGCAAGGGTCGAGTTTCTATTCCAAGATTGACCTGAGATCAGGTTACCATCAACTGAGAGTCCGAGACGAGGATATCTCTAAAATAGCATTCAGGACTCGTTATGGGCATTACGAGTTTCTGGTTATGCCTTTTGGATTGACGAATGCACCTGCGGTCTTCATGGATATCATGAACAGAGTGTGCAAGCCTTACCTGGATAAGTTCGTTATTGTATTCATCGACGACATCCTGATCTATTCTAAGAGTCAGGAAGAACACGAACGACACCTGAGACTTATTTTGGAACTCCTTCGAACAGAGCAGTTGTATGCCAAATTTTCGAAATGTGACTTCTGGCTTCGCGAAGTCCACTTTCTAGGCCATGTGGTAAACAAGGATGGGATTCATGTTGATCCATCCAAGGTTGATTCGATCAAGAACTGACCTGCACCCCGTACACCAACAGAAATCCGCCAATTCTTGGGTTTGGCGGGATATTACAGAAGATTGGAGTTGTATGAAAGAATTAGATGAACAAACAGAAATGGTAAACTACATTGATAACAGACCTAGGCCGTCGGGTCCTCCAACGGGTACCTACAACTAAGGATGGCGTAACCACCCAAACCTTGGTTGGAGAGATCCCGGCAATAGTAGTAACCAACAAAACCAACGAACTAACTTTCAACAACCACAAAATTTCTCAACAACAAGGTGGAAGAGAAAGGCTTGCAGATACTGTATCTCGCCTCATCTCCGACACCGAAAAGAAAAACTCGGATCGATTTCAACAATTGGAATCGAATTTTAGAAATCAACAAGCTAGCATTCAAAACATTGAAAAACAATTAAATCAAATAGCTCAAAATTTCTCCGAGAGACCACAAGGCGCGTTACCTAGCAATACCGAACCCAACCCGAAAGCACAAGTACATCTCATCACATTGAGAAATCGAACCGTGGGTCCTGAGGAGGCTCCATTACCGCCAGATGAAAGAAGCCAGTCTAGCCAAACCATGACTCCGCCCGTATCAGAAAAGGCTTCTTTACCAAATCAAGAGCCCACCAAGACTCCTCCAATTCCGTACCCCTGTAGGTTAAATCGTCAAAAGACCGATGAGCAATTCGCAAAGTTCGAAAATTTACTAAAACAATTGCATGTTAATATTCCTTTTATTGAGGTCCTAACCCAAATGCCTAAATATGCAAAATTCATGAGGGATTTCCTCACTCACAAAAGGAAAATTGAATCATTGCAATTAGTTAACTTAGGCGAAGAATGCTCCGCCTTAGTACTCAACAAACTTCCACAAAAGAAAATCGATCCCGGAAGCTTCACAATTCCTTGCTCGATTGGGGAATCCCCCGTTCATAATGCATTAGCCGATCTTGGGGCTAGCATTAACCTCATGCCAACATCGATGTTCAAACGACTCGGCCTAGGAACAACAAGCCCTACAAAGATGAGCATACAACTCGCCGACAGATCCGTCAAATTTCCACAAGGTGTCGCTGAAAATCTATTGGTAAAAGTTGACAACTTCGTTTTCCCAACCGACTTTGTCATCCTAGACATGTAAGAAGACACCGATGTCCCTCTCATCCTCGGGAGGCCATTTCTAGCCACCGCCCAAGCAGTGGTGGATATGAATGACGGAACGTTAACATTGAAGTTTGGGGACAAGGAAGTGAAGTTTGAATGTGGAAAAAGAGTAGAGGACGAAGACCCGGTCAACTACATGAAGGTCATAAACTCAAGCTTGGATGACGCTCTCCGACGGTGTAACATGGGATGCAATACATCCCACTTGGGTAACATATGACCAGGCTTTGGGTCTAGCCAAGGACCCTTATAAACGTGGCGCACCACGGAGGCATTCCGCGGAACTATCCTTAGTTTAGTTTAGATTAATTTTCATGTTTTCTAGTTAGTTTTAATTTTTAGGAATAAAACACACTTGAGATGGCAAAGGATACAAGGGAAACTTGAACCAGCACCCCATGCAGGAAAACAGGACCATCCGACAAAATTCTTCGTTTACAGTAAGCTCGGCACGGGCCGTGTCCGCCCAACACGGCCCCGTGCTGCACAGTCTGCAGAAAAAGACCCAGTTCAGGTAACTGGACACGGACCGTGTTCACCCAACACGCCCCCGTGTCCAGGCTTCTGTTTCTCTTGATTTAATTTTGTTTCTGGCACTTGAACACGGGGCCGTGCCCGGACAACACGGGGCCGTGTTCAGCGCCCAGTAACACAAAATTTTTGCTTTTTCACACCTTTTTACACATTCAATCAACCTAAAAACTTATTTTTGGGACACATTGAGGACAATGTGTAATTTAAGTGTGGGGGGATGCTAAAACCTTGAATCTTGCAAGTCCTAAATACAAGCCTTACACAAAACTCTATTGGAACCGCTAATCACCCCAATTTTTTTTCAAAATTTTTCATTTTTTTACTTGTCTAGGTTTAACTCGGGAATTTCAAGTTCTAAAAAGGTTATATTTTTAAGAATTTACAACCGATAGCGTCGTGCTAAAAAGAACCAACATAAGAAAATTATGAAAAGGCATGACAAGCTTAGTTAAAATTTGATTATATATACTTGATCATATAAAAACCCATTCCCACAAAAGTGAGTTTTGAGCCTTTATTGAGCATACAATTACATATCATTAGATTAAATGCTCATTTTTCGTTTCTTGTGTGAATAGCCGCTTGGTTCTTATGACTCTAGAACTTGCCATGACGATACATTCCCGGTCCTTACCAACTTAAACCCGAGTAAGTAAATGATGGAGGCACTAGGACTAACTTTTTTTTTTCTACACCATTATTTTTCTTTTTTTACCACCTACCCAAAATCCCCCTAGTTAGCCCCTTTGAGCCTAAACCTTTTCATTTCATAACCCAAACCAAACACCCTTTTACCCACCAAAACCTTTTTCATTTTTAACCCTTTGTTTTAGTAACTTGCTCGGTTCTTTGTATGACTTTTCAAAAAAAAAAATGTTGATGATGAAGCAAAAGAAAATAAACAAACAAGTTCATCAAAAATAACTTTGTTTGAATAATAGCTTCATCAAAATAAAAGTTACAAAAATAAAAAGTCTTACGAAAACCGACGCTTGTTACGCTTTTCACCCTTTTTCTACTAACCACTAACCACTAACCCAATCACCTACCTTTAACCCAAGCCTAACCCTTCACCCACAAAGTCCTCTTGATATTTACAAAGGTATATAAGTTAAAAGGGAGGAGGATTGATTGCTTGGCAAGCTTATGGTAGGAGTAAGTTCCATGCCGCTCTCGAGTGATCCACATAAATACATTTTCGGCCGAGTGTTGAGTGATCCCCGTGAGATATGTGAACTTGTATATAAATAAGATTTTAAAGAGGCATGTTATGCCCTAATAAGTAATTTATCTTATGAAAAGTTTTAAATAAATCATGACGAATAGGATTGTAAATAAATAAAAATAAAACTAAATAAAGAATCTTGGAAAATCCCGACACTCTATGATAAGCCCAAAAACCTTCTTCTCTACCCATTCCATTTGGGAGTGTAATAGCCACATATTAAAGAGTTTTGCTTGAGGACAAGCAAAGATTCAAGTGTGGGGGTATTTGATGTGTGCAAAATGCAACATATAAATTACATCAATTATGGCATAAAACTAACCCTTTTTTAATACTAATGTTGGAAAAAGTGTGCTTTTGTCTTCCTTTTATATTTTCACGATTAAATGAGCTCAAATTAACAAAAGAAGCAAAAAGACATCAAAATCTAACATAAATACAAGAAAAGGAACAAGACGTGACATGCCCGACCCCACGACAGCATCTTCCCAAGCAAAACAAGAGGTCAGAAGACTGAACACGCCCCGTGCTCAGCCAGCACGGGGGCGTGCCCAAGTGTCAGCAGAAAAGACAAAGTGGTAGAAGCTTCTATTGCCCACCACGGGGCCGTGCTCAGCGGACACGGGCCGTGGTCAACTATAAGATTCGCACAATCTAAGCAAATCTTCATAGTACAGAGATTCTTCTGCACACAGGGTCGTGCTCAGCGGACACGGGGGCGTGGTCAACTAATAAGACAAGCTGCAATAAATGAAGAAAGAGAAGGATGTGGACACGGGGCCATGCCCACTAGACACGGGGCCGTGCCCGAGCTTCTGTTCAGCCTATAAATAGGAGTGCTTGGCTCAAGCTCAAACCATCCCTTGGCACACCACCTCTCTCACACTTCACCCACCACCCACCACCACCATAACACCATCATCCATTGTCCATCATAGAGTGTGTGAGTCGTCTCGGGATCCAAGATTGATCGTAAGAGTTCTTGACAATCAAGGCCATGTTTGCCTAAGTCTCTTACATCACTTGGTGAAGACAAGTGTCTAGTGTAATACTTTTTATTTCTAATCTTTTCGCACTTTTTACTTGGTTTTGTATTAATGACTTTAATAACTAGTTTCTTATGTTGAAGGTGATTCTTCCTTATCGTTTGTCCGTGGTGTCATGGCATTATTTTACTGTCTATATAAAA
>JARYGA010047949.1:0-42672 GCA_030545235.1 Helianthus tuberosus
TCCCTAGTGGAAAATCGTCGTCTGCCCTAAAGCATCAGAGTGGTGTAAAGGTTAGTATCATTTCAGCAATGAGAGCCCAGGAGTGTCTACGGAGGTATTACCCCGCTATGTTTGCAACCGTTACTAATGTTAAAGCTAAGGGAAGAGGATCGAGGATCCACCAATTGTTCGTGATCCCTCTCAGTGTGCTACTCGAGGAAGTTTCAGGTTTACTTCTACAACTGATTAGGCAGAATCTCAGTTTGATCTCATGACCAGAGGCAACCTTGATTACTCGTACTCCTTATCGTCTTGCGCCTGGAGGGTTGCAAGGAACTGCGCAATCAACTTCAGGAACTACGGGATGGGAGTTTTATCGATCTAGCTCCTCGTTTCGGGGAAGCTGAGCTCTATTGTGGAAACTAAGGACGAGCCCTTTCGTGCGTGTACAGACTACCACAAGGTGGCTATCATAGACCCTCACCCCCTGCCTCGCATCGACAACCTGCTTGACCCGTTGCGATAATCAAGAATCTATCCGGAAACTGACTTAAGACCGGACTGTTATCTGATGGAAGACCATGGGGAGGATGATTCCTAACATGGAGTTACAGATCCAGTAAGGCCACTACGATTTTCTATTCAGGTTATTTAAGATATCCAACACACCAGCAGCCTTAGGGATCACATGAGTAATATAAGTCAACCTTGTTTCGCCAGATTCGTCGACCACATTTATCTGTGATGTTTAGAATCACTACCAGGGGAAAGGAACACCATGAACGGCACCTGTATTTTATCCTAGAGCTCCTAGGGGAGGAGCAACTCCACGCGAAGTCTACCTAAGTGTGACTTCAGGATTTGGTTGGTACACTTTTTTGGTCACGTAGTCAACGAAGTGGGGATTTATGTAGATCTCACTAAAGATCCATTTTATTAGATATTGATTGGCACCAAATAGTCCATCAGAGATACATAATTTCTTGGTCCAGCTAGATACTATCGCAAGATTCAACTCAGGATTTTTGAAGATCGTGCAACTTTGATCTCTTAGCACAGCAGGGTGCTGTGTATTCGTGAGAGACAAAACAGGAGGACGTCTCTTCAGCTTTTCAGAACCCAACACCACCATGCACTGAGCATCATTTTTACCCGAGGGTACGGGTGATCTAGTGGTATACCATGATGGTTCGAATCAGAGTCCCAGTTACACGCTGATGCAACACGAGAGGGTGATGGCTTATGTGGTGGACTTACAAGAGGAATGGCACAAGTCACAACCTGCAGTGGAAATCGTGGTCTTTGGATTTAAGTTGGAGGCATTACTTGGACGGTACCAAATGCACTACTTAGACCGATCACAAGAGCCTCCCATGTACCCTTGTTTCGAAAGAGCCAAACATGAGATGGTATTGCTGGATGAAACCTTGGAATGATTTTGACTGTGAAACCCAGACGCGTATGAGCCTTGCCACACACCAACGACTCTAACCCATTTGATCAGATCTGTTCTGCTCGAACCGAAGTGTTGAAGGATGAGAACCTCCCAGCTGGATCCGTGCGGGGCATGGAAAAACAATTTGTAGCCAAGAAAATATCGAACGACATTCATTACCCCATGGAGCGAATAGGAGACTCACTATACGGAAATCCAAGGGAATGTGTGTTGATCGAAACACACCAGCCTTGGTATTCTAGTCATCTGGATTTTGATAGGAGATTTTAGGATCTATAAATCTGGTACTGGCAACCGGGCAGGAAGGCCCACATAGTAATGTACGTGAACGGATTTTGACTTGTGCGAAAGTCAAAGTAGAATATCAGAAACCTTCTGGGTTGTGTCAGCAACCAGAAACACTAATTTGGAAATGAGAACAGACTATCACTGGCCTACCTAAAACTCGGAACAGAAACAATATCACCTGGGTGATCGTTGAATGTCTCATGTACTTAGTACACTTTCTTGCAATCAAGGAAACTGACGAGTTTTCACAGCTTGTGAATATTCCTCTGAGAGAGGCGGTTTCTAGGCACGAGGTGCGAACTTCTATTACCTCTGATTGCGATCTGCATTTATACCCGATTTTTGGCAGACAGCGCACAAATCCTGTGGGCCATGTTTGGACATAAGCATTGCTTATCACCGTAGGACAAACGGTCAGAGTAAACGAACCATCCTGATGCTTGAAGACATGCTGCGAGCATGTGTGAGATTGGCTTTAGTAAAGAGTGGAAGAACACTTACCTTTGGATGAGTCCTACTGCAGCAGTTACCATTCTAGTATTCAGACAGCTTTGTTTGGGGCATTGCATAGGCGATAATGCCAATCTCCTTGTTGGACTAAGGTGGGTGACAACCTGATCGCATATCCAAAACTTATACTCGAAACTCTTGGGAAGATTATTTACATCGGAAATCGTATGGCGACAACGCATGATCGCCAGGAAACCTGATAAACTTAGGAAACACTTTGGGAAGCGTGGCAAGCTTAATATACATTATATTGGGGCATTCCGAAATTCTGGAAAGAATCGGTAACAGGGCCTGCAAACTCGAGTTACCTGACGAATTGGGTAACGTTCGCGATGTCATTATATCTTGAATCTAAAGAAGTGTTTGTCTGATGAAACACTTGTGATACCCTTACTAGAGCCTAAGGTTAACGACAAGTTGCAGTTGTCGAGGAATCTATTGAAAACATGGACCAGGAAGTTAAGGTTCGTTAATATAGTCTATTTCCAATCGCGAGAGTTCGTTAGAACTCAAGACGTGGACCGGAACTCACGTGGAAATGTGAGGATCAGATGAAGCTCAAGTAGCCCCCATTATTCTACACTTCTGAGTCAAAATCCTGATGCAACTGGAGAATTTAGGGACAAAATTCCCTTTCAAGTTAGGGATGATGTGGCATCTGAGGAAAATCTGCAACAATCTTGAGTTATCACTTCACTTCTCTGTGTTTACCTATCGAATTTCGGGACGAAATTTCCTTCAAGTTGGGGATGATGTGACAATCCGCACCTTCAAGGTTAGTGTCGTCTAACCTCATAACCTTTAATCTTGTATTATTCCTTTTCACACTACGTTTTATCATACGTTACGGTGAGTGCTTGTTACTTATTAAATTAGTTAAACACAGTTGATTGTTATAATAATGTATGTATACATCGATACTGTCACACACTCTGGTTCACTCGCACACCTCATGAGTAACCGCACACTCAACACTCTCTCTTAACTCTTGGCCCGGTGTGTATCTTATCTAAACTCTTGGCCCGGTGTGTATCTTATCTAAACTCTCGGCCCAGTGTGTATCGAAGTCCAAGATATTCTGGGCCCAAACCTTTCGAAGGGTGGTGCACACTTAAAACGTACGTAGTTATGATTGTGATTTGGAAACCACAACAAAACCTAACACAATCTTTCGTCCCTTTGGTGATCGGCGACTGCCACTCCCTTCGAAGCCCTACTCTCCCTCGAATCCAGTATTCTCTCCTACGCCTCATAATCTGGTTAGTGTAATATTGTTATCTAGAGTTGATTTCTTGATACAATTGGCTGAAACTATACTTGTTGATCAATATGTTATTAGTAAAAGAATAACTATGATTTAAGGTTTTGCTAGAACTGGTATGATTACGATTGTATGGATGCTGATTACAAACTAGGACTCTATGCGATGATTTTGTGTGATCCGATTTGGATGTTTCCTGTTGATAAATAATTGATAATTCTTTGTCATGTTGAATCACTAGATTTATGTTAAGCATTGGTTATGGCTTGATTTGATAAACTGTTGATTATATGTTTATGGGTAAAAACATGTGGAATGAAAACATGATCATGCGTTAGAAATCTAAGAGGGATAATGATCGAGATTATCACTTTGTTGCTAAAATTTATTGGGTGATGAGCCAAGATGGAACTGTTAGAGTATGTTTGGGATTGTGACATTTGAATGGGTAATAGATTAATTGGATAAGAATGAGTGTGGGTATTGATAATTGTTGTTGATTACTAATTAATAAAATTAACTAACGGATAATTGAGACTTGGGAAGTTATGAAAATAATAGGGTAAAGGGGAGGGGGTTACCTTTTGACCCGCAAGTCATGGGGAGGTCCAACAGAACCCACACACACACCCAATCGGTCGCACAGTTACTGGGCCGCACATCATCTTGGACCATTCAACGAGTATGGGTCACACACCTTGTTTGGGCCACTCCTGGATACTGGGCCCGCCATGAAAACTAGGTTGCACACTCTTGGGGATGTTGCACAGTATTGTGGACTTCGTGATAAGTTGGGCTGCACACAACTGTTGAACACGCGCACTTAAATCGGCCTACTAATGTTGGGCCGCACACACATTGGATTGAACATGAAACTGAACCGCATCATAAATACTGGGCCACAAGCCCAACTGGTCGCACAAATGAGATCTGGCCACACACTTTAATGGGCCGAGATACGCCAATAGGCCATAAGCTGAAACAGACACACACACCTTCTTTTGGGTCGCACCTTGTATTTGGGCTGGACCGAGTAAAGGGTTGCACACTTTCAGCTGATTACATCTTCCTTATGGGCCGTGGGATTAAATTGGGCCGATGATGTTGGACTTTGTATTAGACTAAGCATTTGTTACATGATAGATGTTTATGGATGTCAACTTGTAATTGAAATAAAATCATGTGAATTAACTGTATGGGGGAAATCCAAGACACTTATTATATGATATCATGGTATGCAAAAACCGATTATTACAATGAATGTTATGCTCTGCATATAGCACGATTCCTTGTTACGATTAGCATGTCGTTATGTGCAAGACTTGTATGTTACCTGTGTAATGTGATTATAGAATGCGTGACTTATGTGCATAGAACTGATCGTTACTGGTAACCATGTTAGGACGTGTTTGATCCACTGATAAGCAAATAACTAATCTTACCGAGCAAACCAAAGGTGAGTTCATTCCTCTTGAGCATGCGAACTGGTGGTTGGGACAGTCATTGGGTATCCCTAAGAGGGATAGGTTTTTGGGTAAATCAATTGGGTATTCCTGAGAGGAATATGTCTTGTGGGTAAAAACTGGAATGTTAGATAATACACTCATTCCTATCATTTTAAGTCCCATCTTATACCGAATAGTTACCTGAGAGGTAACGGGGTGTTAGTTGATAGCGCTATTAGGCTTGGCAACCTCACACCGTACCTGAGAGGATAGGCGTGAACTAATGACCTTAAATCATGACCAATGCTTAGATAGGGGGCATTGGGGATGGGCAAAACAATCTGGTAGCCATCTTGTACGGTACTCGAGTTATTATCAACATTACTTTCGGAATTATTATCAATGAACTGATCTAAACACTTGGTAACTAACGTTTTCGTAAAACTATGAACTCACCAGCGTTGTCTGATACACGTGTGTGCATGCTCGTAGGTTATTGATATGTGTGGATGTGGAACTTGCTGTCTGGGATGCTGGAGTGGTCATGGGTCGAGGCACATGGATACTTGAAACGAGACTAGTTGATTACATACACTTGGGTTTGGGTTAAACTTTGTATTATGCTTCCGCTGAACACAACGAGTTATAAATAACGTTTGTAACACTATATCTTAATGGATGAAAGCTTTTCTTTGAAATCTTGTTGTGAGTTCAATGTGATTAGTGGCTAGATCCTGGTATGTCACACGCCTCGCGGGGGATTTCGCATGTGGTATTTTGGGGGTGTGACAAACTACCTGGATTACCTCCAGATAGGCAAGTGGAATTCTCAATCGACATTATTCCTGGAGCAGCACCAATTGCAAGAGCACCTTATCGGTTGGCACCGACTGAGATGAAAGAGTTAAGAACACAGTTGGATGATTTGTTGGCAAAGGGTTTTATTCGACCTAGTTCATCCCCTTGGGGAGCACCGATTCTGTTGGTGAAGAAAAAGGATGGATCAATGTGTTTATGCATTGATTATCGCGAGCTGAACAAGGTTACAATCAAGAACATGTATCCGTTACCCAGGATCGACGATCTATTTGATCAGCTTCAAAGAGCAAGTTACTTTTCAAAGATTGATCTAAGATCAGGTTATCACCAGTTGAAGGTCAGAGATGAAGATGTACATAAGACTGCATTCAGAACTCGTTATGGTCATTATGAGTTCTTAGTGATGCCTTTTGGGCTCACTAATGCACCTGCAACGTTCATGGATCTCATGAATCGCGTTTGTAAGCCGTATTAAACAAGTTTATCATTGTTTTTATTGACGACATACTTATATATTCAAAGAATCAGGCTGATCATGAAAGACATCTTCGGTGTATCCTTAAACTTCTACAGCAAGAGAAACTCTACGCCAAGTTTTCAAAATGTGAGTTTTGGCTTCGTGAAGTACAATTTCTTGGACATCTGGTGAGCGAGCGTGGTATCCAGGTGGATCCTGCCAAGATTGAAGCAATTATGAACTGGCAAGAGCCTAAGTCACCTACAGAGATACGCAACTTCTTGGGTCTAGCAGGATACTATCGACGATTCATTGAAAACTTTTCAAGGATTGCTGCACCCTTAACATCATTAACTCGCAAGAATGTCAAGTTTGACTGGGGTCCCAAGCAGCAAGAATCCTTTGACATTCTTAAGCAGAAATTAAGCAATGCTCTTGTGTTGACATTACCAGCAAGAATTGAGGAGTTTGTTGTGTACTGTGACGCATCACACACTGGCATGGGTTGTGTGCTTATGAAGAAAGGCAAGGTCTTTGCTTATGCATCTCGTCAATTAAAAGTGCACGAGAAGAATTACACCACCCACAATTTGGAGTTGGGTGACGTTGTGTTTGCACTGAAGCTTTGGAGACATTATTTATATGGAACAAAGTGTGTGATCTATTCTGATCACAAGAGCCTTCAACATCTGTTTAATCAGAAGGACCTTAATATGAGGCAGCGTCGTTGGATGGAGACTTTGAACGATTATGATTGTGAAATTCGCTACCATCCAGGCAAAGCAAATGTTGTAGCTGATGCTCTAAGCAGAAAGGAAAGGTTAAACCCATTAGGATCAACGCTAAGAGCATTGAATTGAAAAACAGCCTGAATGAAAGGTTGTTAGCCGCTCAAAAGGAAGCTGTATTAGAAGCTAACTATCCAAATGAGAAGTTAGGAGTGACTGCCGATCAATTGTCATATGGCAAGGATGGAATCCTAAGATTGAATGGTAGAATATGGGTTCCAATTTATGGAGGACTTCGAGATGAGATTCTTCAAGAAGCTAATAGCTCCAAATATTCAGTTCATCCTAGCAGGTGATAAGATGTACCAGGATTTAAAGGCAAATTATTGGTGGATAGGGTTGAAGAAGTCTATAGCCACTTATGTGGCTAAATGCTTGACATTTGCACAAGTTAAGCCGAGCATCATAAACCGTCAGGTTTGCTACAACAGCCTGAACTTCCCACTTGGAAATGGGAAATGGTAACAATGGATTTTATCACTAAGTTACCAAAGATGAAACATGGGAATGATACTATTTATGTTATAGTCGATAGATTGACCAAGTCAGCCCACTTCTTGCCTATTAAAGAAACTCACAGCTCCGGTAAGTTAGCTCAGCTGTACGTGGATAAGATAGTATCTCTCCACGGAGTACCGGTATCTATTAACTATGATAGGGATACTAGATACACATCTCACTTCTGGAAAAGCTTTCAGCAATCGTTAGGCACTCATCTAAACTTCAGCACTGCATATCATCCTCAAACGGATGGGCAAAGCGAGCGTACGATTCAAACGCTTGAGGATATGCTACGAGCTTGTGTTATTGATTTAGGAGGGAGTTGGGATGACCATCTCCCATTGATTGAATTTTCGTACAATAATAGCTATCATTCGACCATTCAAGCAGTACCTTTCGAAGCTTTATACGGAAGGAAGTGTAGAACGCCCGTTTGTTGGGCGGAAGTTGGAGATGTCCAACTGTCAGGACATGATATAGTCCTGGAGATGACAGAGAAGATTGTTCATATCCGTGATCGTCTCAAAGCTGCCAGGGAAAGGCAGAAAAGCTACGCAGATAAAAGGCGTAAACCTCTGAAATTCGAGGTAGGTGATAAAGTGTTACTTAAGGTATCACCCTGGAAAGGGGTGATGCGTTTTGGCAAATAGGGCAAGCTAAGCCCAAGATATATTGGACCATTCGAGATCATCGAATGTGTCGGAACTGTGGCCTACAAGTTAAATTTGCCAGAAGAGCTTAGTGGAATACATAATGTATTCCACATCTGCAACTTAAAGAAATGTCTAGCCGATGAGTCGCTAGCAATGTCGCATAAGGACGTGTAGATAGATGAAAGCTTGAAATTTGTTGAAAAACCTTTGTCGATCGAGGATCAACAGGTCAAGAAGCTTCGAAGGAAGCGTGTACTGATTGTGAAAGTAAAATGGGATGCTCGTAGAGGCCCAGAATACACGTGGGAGGTTAAATCCACAATGAAACAGAAGTACCCTCATTTATTTCAGTAAATCTCGAGGTCGAGATTTCTTTTAAGGGGGTGAGGATGTAACACCTCGCAAAATCACGTCCAATATAATAAAGACACGTGTCACGGACTTTAAACGTCTAATGGATTGTTTTCGAGGGACTAAAATTGTCAAACAATGTAAATATGTAAGTAAAAGGATCAAATGTGTCATCATGCCAAATTAGTGCCTCTGAATGACCTCATAAGATGTTCGTATTCTTTAATGAATAAATTGTCGGACATAAAAAAAACCGTTCGTGCTTAAATTGAGAATCTTACGAAACATAGGGGTTAAGCCTTTGGGGGGTTAATGACCGTGTCCTGGATATCCTCGGCTCATTCATTGAAATGGCCATGACTTAAGCACGGGGTATAGGCATACACATGCCGGTGCGTATGTAAAGAAGATATAACCACTTGTTGATAATAACTCGCCGTGGGACTATATCATGTGGTGGTTTATTAATCTCTAACCCGGTACTTCTAACCCGGGCTACTGAATGTATAACAAACATATAATTCTTTTACAAGATTATTTTTAAATAATTATCCCAAGTTAATAAAGAATATTTATGCCTTGTGCATTTAAATCAAATTTTTGTAAACACTTTTCTAAAGAGTCAGTTAATTGTATTTACCAGTGTAAACTGACGTATTTTCAAAAGGTTAAGTGCAGGTGCTACTCGTAATCGACTGGCTACTCCTAGTATCAAATGAAGAGTCTTGCAAGCTCGTGATGCTTAATTCTGTTGAACAATATTTCTTTATTTTAGATCCGCCTGTGGATCCACTTTACAACCGCTTGTAATATTTTATCTTACTTTGAATCGGTTTGTAATAATATTACTTTTAGACTTCCGCTGTGCATTTAAACTGTGATTATTGACTATGATGATATCAACTACGTCACGATACTCCCCACCGGGCTCACCGGTAATACGTGGAAATATCGGGGTGTGACACTGAGTTTTACGCGGCCCGCGTAGAAGTCACAAGCGTACAAAAACCTGCATAGCTGCAGGTTCAGCCAGTTCCACTGCCTTTGCATGGTTGTTTTTTATACCAGGGCCTGAGCAAATGGTTTTTCATGCACGAGGGACACATGGGATCATCTGAAAACAACATAGGGACAGGTGCTAAGATCTTAGAGCTTCAATTTTCCTATATAAGAGCCTTGTAGTTTTATGTTCATTTGCACATTCTCAAACTTTTCACTCAAGCTCACTATCTGAAGCCTCCTGGAGCTTAAGGAAGCTTTCTCTAGTTCTATTTTCGTGCTAAGGACCATAGTAAGTGTTCTTAGCTCCCTAAGTTCAAGTTTTATTAGCTTAATGACCGAAAGTTAAAGTTATCGTAATTAAGCTTTGACTTAGTGATTAATCACTAATGGTCCAGCCATTATTCGAATTGAAAGTGGCTATGAGTTGGTAATTATGTAGGTAATAAACCCTTAAAAGGGCACCTACTGATTATCACTCTAACTTGGTCAATTGTCGGGTTAAACTTATTTATAAAAAGTCAACAGAAGCAATTTTTACAAATAAATTCATAACTGATAATACAGAGGTTATGGAACATGTTTTAACACTAAAATAACTTGGTAAATAATATAAGAACATGTTTAGACATGTTTAACCCGACAATTCTGAGTTTAGGCTCGGTTCGCAACCGAAAGTCGCAAAAGTGGAATTTTGCTTTAACTTTCAGTTCTGACCCGATTTAGCTTGTTTTAGATATGCCTTAAGGTTCCTTTAGGACCATATTTCGTGATAGTATAACCCTCTGAGATTATACTATATGGTTCCTTAATAATCCGATTCATTTGCATGTTTCCGTTAATTGCTTAAATGTTGACCATTATGCCCTTTTGATATAAAAACGAGATTTTTGAAAATGTGAGTGGACAAAAACCTTTATTACTGATATTTAAGTATGTCCTAAAATTTGACATCAGTTTATGGTCTGAAATGAGAGTTATGCTCGATATCGTAAAATGAAAGCTTTTTATTAATTAAATGGCATTTTTGACATAAATCCTATTTAAACCCAAATTTTAACACCAAACCTTTTTTCCACTGATGTAATATAATATTTATAGATTTTTGGAAATTTTTATTAAATTTTAAACTGATCATAACATAGAGTTCTTGCATAGACTCGGTAATTGACGATAATGCCCTTTTGCTAATAAAATGAGTTTTACACATCCTTTACATGTCAAACCTTTTTCTACTGATTTTATATATTAAATAAGTTATTTTAAACAGTAAAGGCTGGTTAAAATCTCAGATTTCCGTAATCAACCCGAATACCGTCAAATACCGACTTTTATGCGATTTAGGTACATAGTATGGTTTAAAACCATATTTGGCACCTAAGGTTTGTTACCTACTGATGTTATGAATAAAATTTTATACTTTAATAGTAAGTATAAGTTTTAAACTCAGATTTCCAAATTTGACCCTTAAAGCAAATGTGAAATGACCAAAATGTCCCTACGGTGCATAGTTTGACCATAAATAATAAATATCACATATGTAAGATATCTTACTGATATGAATTATTAATATAAATATTTTTACTGATTATTTTAGACCAGAAACTCAGATTACTATTTAACCTCTTTTATGAACTTTAAAATGACCAAAATACCCCTACAGGGCATAAATTGTTTTTAAATTCGTTTTGGGCATAATGGAAGGTATCCTACTGATATCACAACATATTTAAAGCATATTAACTTTTGGAACATAAACATGACTCATTTGGTTACCTGTTATGCATTTTTCACGTTCGGTGCGGTTTATGTAACTAGTTTGCATAAATTAACCGAAACGGGTCAAACCCTATCATTTTTGTTTCAAAATCCAGAATGTGTTTAGTTTACTCATTTTATACAAGTCTTCATACTTGTCGGGTCTAAATCACATTCTAATCCGGTCTTCGCTTAATCTTGCGTTTTGAATCGTAAACTTTTCATTAAAACAAACCGGTCTAAGTTAAGACTTAAATAAGACCCGTTAGGAATCTAATAGGTTATTAAAACCTTCATTCCAGATTAGGAGCCCAGTAAAAGCTACCTGTGTTTGCTGATTGATATACGGCTGTGATTAAAATTTATAATTTTGCTCAGGTAAATACTTTTAACTTATTTTTCCTTATACGGGCTTGGGATACGGTATTATAATAATACCGCTTGGTCGGGTATGAAATCGCACAATCGGAATGTGATTAAAAAGATGCATAACCCGTTTTAATCTGTCTTGTTTGATTCAATGCCTTTGGGGGGTTAATGACCATGTCCTGGATATCCTCGGCTCATTCATTAGAAATGGCCACGACTTAAGCACGGTGTGTAGGCATACACCTGACAGTTGCGTATGTAAAAAGGTACCCCACTCGTAAGGAAACTTCTTGTGGGTATTATACCAAGTGGTGTGTCTATTAATCTTAACCGGCTCTTCTAACCGGGTCCTAAATGGACGACAAACATGTAAAACTGTATACAAGATTATTTTTAAATAATTGTCCCAAGTTAATAAAGAATATTTATGCCTTGTGCATTTAAATCAATTTTTATAAACACTTTTCAAAAGAGTCAGTTAATTGTATTTACCAGTGTAAACTGACGTATTTTTCAAAAGGTTAAGTGCAGGTACTACTCGTAATAGGCTGGCTACTCCTAGTATCAAATAAAGAGTCTTGCAAGCTTTTGATGCTTAAATCTGTTGAACAATATTTCTTTTATTTTTAGATCCGCCTGTGGATCCACTTACAATCCGTTGTGTAATATTTTATGTTACTTTCAACTCGGTTTGCATAATAATTTACTTTTAGACTTCCGTTGTGCAATGAACTGTGATTATTGACCATGATGATATCAACTATACTCCCCACCGGGCCCACCGGTAATACATGGAAATATCGGGGTGTGATAGCAACTATCCGGACCTGAGATAGTACAAGAAACAACGGACAAGATTGTTCAAGTCAAGGAACGACTAAAAGCAGCACGCGATCGACAGAAAAGTTATGCTGATAACAGACAAAAGCCATTGGAGTTTCAGGTAGGAGACAAGGTATTATTAAAAGTCTCTCCTTGGAAAGGAGTAGTAAGATTCATCAAAAGGGGAAAGCTAAGCCCTAGGTATGTCGGACCTTTTGAGATTATTAGAAGAATAGGACCTGTAGCTTATCAGCTACAACTACCAGAAGAGATGGAAGGAATACATGACGTATTTCATGTATCTAATCTCAAGAAATGCTTAGCTGATGAATCACTGGTAGTACCTCTTAAGGATATAGAGGTGAATGAAAAGCTAAAGTTTGTAAAAAAAGCCTCTACAAATTGAAGTCAGAAAGGTCAAGAATCTCAAACACAAGAGATTGGTTCTAGTCAAATTTAAATGGGATTCCAAGAGAGGACCAGAAAATACATGGGAGCTTGAATCAGAGATGCAAAGGAAATACCCACACTTATTCCCGTAGACCTCGAGGACGAGTTCTAAAACAAGATGGGGAGGATATAACAACCCTCCAAAATTATTTTTCGATACCCCTAATATATTTAGAATACCACTAGACGTCTTAAAATACATCCCGTATATGAAAAAAGAGCCTAAATACCTTTAATTTAATAAAAATAAAATAAAAATCAATTTTTATGATATATCGTGGGCCGCGAAGATCTACTCTCCATCTTTGGCGGGCCGCGAGCACCTGGACATGCGGCATAACCCGGAAGCCGCCACGTGTCAACACGTGGCGAAGCTAGATCGGTGACAAATCAAAACTAGGCCCTACGGACCATAGGTCACGGGGCGCGAAGGCCCCTTGTGTGGTCTACGCAGGTCGCGAGGGACGGCCGAATCAGTCCTATAAGAAGAGGGCATCGGCAGTTCAAATTCGTTGCGCATTCCCTCGGTCTCTCTCTCAATTTCTGCATAGTATACACTATAATCGGGTATTATACCCACTAAAATAACGAAGTTCTGCCTCGTTGTAAGTATTTTAACCCCCGGTTACGTATTAGATACGCTGCCCGATTGATTTAAGGCTCTGTAACGGCTGTCGAGGTTCTGCCCGACGTAGTCGTTGGAGTTCTGTCTCGGGGAGGGTATTACTAATGTAAATATTGGGTTATTATACTAATGCATGTGCATTGTATAATTAATAGATAATCACCAGGAAATCACAAAGGAAAACCCTAAGATAACAATGTGAGTTTATCCTCTTTTTGTAAACCTTTTTGCAAACTGTTTTACAAAACCTCAATGCTTTACATTGAAATTAAACAGTGATTGAGTATTTGTAATTCTACAATTATCGTCGGTATGTTGGGGTTTTTTATACAAAATTTGTTACTACACTGTGAGTAGTAACATGACCACAAGTCGGGTTGACAGTACCGTGGGTGGTAATTAAAGTAGAAACGTAAACAAATGTAATTGCGCGACCGCCCTCAATGCTGTAAACGGTTTTACTTGTCTTGATTAAACTAGGATTCACTCACCAGTATTTCCCACTGACAAAATGTTTTTGAACGCGTTTCAAGTAACAAAATGTGAAAGCCAAACAGCTGGAGAGCACTGAAGGCTTGGAAAAGTGGCTATAAAAGTTACCTAAATAAAGAGATGTTTTTGTTTAAATAAAATAGGGTTTATCCCTATGAAAATGTGTGTACTAGAAACTTGGGAATTTCCCATGTGTTTAATATTATAAAAGCATGGTATTTTACTCTGATCAAATATTTCCTAACTACGGTCCTGATGTAATTTCCGCTGCCAAACTGATAAACACCGATACCACTGAAACTGGCCGCGGCCGCCCGTTCCCGGCAAATTAGGGGACGGGGGTTGCGACATATAGGGTCAGGATTTAGAGAGAACGGGTGAAAGTGTGAGAACGGTGAGAACGATTATGGATCGTCAGATCAAAAGAATCTATAGACTAGATGGCGCGGAACATATATACTTCCCGGCAAAGGGGGCGCGCTTTCATAAGGGCAAAAAGGTAAATGTTCATCTACAAAACACATCAAAGCGTGACCGAAACATATATACTTCCCAGAGAAACCTCCCCAAAACCAACGTAAAACGCGAAAACCCTAGAAAACACGAAACAACAAAAACTATGGTGTCGAAAGATCAAACCAGATCCAGAGGCAAAAAACATAGTGAGTTAACTTCGATTTACATTATGCTAGTTTATACCGCTTTTGGCGTTCTAATTTTAACAATAAATTTGCAGTTTCTACAAGTGTGGAAGGGGAAGGGTCATTTGCTCCAAAACGCCAAAAACCCAACGAGCAACGAAAGAAGACAACAAGAGGACATGGTACAGAATGTTACTTTTCGTGATGTAAAAATACACTTTGATACTTTGTTGCCAAAACGCCAAAATTTGTATCGTTTGTTTAACAATGTATGAGAACGAAATTTTACATATATGTCATTCTCTTATTGAAAAAACATTTGTCATTCGTGTGTTACTAAATGCCACAAACATGTATCTTTCGATAGCTTTGTTACTAAGTGCCAAAACATGTGTGGTTTGTGTTATAAACGCCATTTAACTGTTATTGTCTTATTCAACATCTATCCTCTGTTATTGATTTATAAAACGCCATACATGTATCATTGTGTTATTAAACGCCATAAAATAAAACGCTATGAACAGGTCAGATGTGCAGGAGAAAGGTGTGAGGACAAAACTCCAGACATCACAAAGTTGATGCAAGAAAATACAATTTTAAACCCTGATGAGCTTCCTAGTGATGAAAAAGCTGATAAAGATGATGAAGAAGATAAAAATATAAACAAAAAGACTGTGGCTGAAAAGGAGAAGAGAAATTGAGCAGGGCATGTTTGTCACCTTATGCAAGGAGGCAAGTGGTTATACATGAACCAAAGACAAACCCTGAAAATAACATTTCCACATACATCTTCACTGGATACAGCGATTACGAGTATGTACACTTCTCTCAAAATAAAACGCCAAACTTTCCATTCTAATGTTTACCTGAATATGCATGTAAAAACGATTAAAACGCCAAGTATTATAATAGAATGAGTTGTATAACTAAAACGCCAAATGAATTTTTTTAGGACTGAAGTGTTCAAGATGGGAGAAAAGTTTCTCATGAGGGTGATTTGTGAGAGCATGAAACTAGGATTTCAAGCACACGTCTCAATTATTCTATGTTGGGCATATATCCTGAATTATGAAGAAAGATACAAGGCTCTAGAATCACCCTTAAGGTTATTCTGCGTAGAATTACTGTTGGTAACTCTTTTGCTATTTTTAATTGATAAAAATTATAATAGGACATTGTTTTGTTGTTTAAAATGTGGTACTTACAGAATACTCCGGCATACGACGAAACGACAAAAGAAAATATACGAAACAAAGAATTCAACAGAAACATGGAAACTGTTCTGAAAAATACACATTTCAAAGGAGACAAGAAAAATAAAACCATCAAAGATTATGAACTAGTCTTCGTGCCAATAATATGGGAAAGACATTTCTATGTTGTGTGTTTCAACATAAAACATGAAAGAGTGGATGTATTGGACAACAGCGGTGCAGGGGATGACGTCAACATTAAAGACAAGTATACTGGATGGGTGGGAAAGTTGGTAAGTATCTTAAAAACTTTGTATATAGGAACTATGTTGACAAAACGCCAAACTAATATATGCAAAAAAAATGTAAAATTGCAGCACAGTGCTTTTGCAAACTACTTGCATATTAAAAAACACCCAAAGCATAAGATCATGAGCAAGGAGAAGATTGTCAGACAACAGATGGATTGGAAGACAACGTCTAACGTGCTCGACTGTGGGATTTTCGCAATGAGGCATATGGAAACATACATGTGGGATATAGCTGGTTGGAGTAGTGGTTTGGCAAAAGAAGATGCCCCAAATCAACTACAACAAAGACAGCTAAATGAACTAAGGGTAAAATACATTGGAAAAATCCTGCTTCATAGCGAAAATTAAAACAGAACACAGTTGACAAAATGTGTAACAAAATTCTTGGCTTTAGGGGGACAAAAAATACGTGAAATGTTTGTCACAGCGGACAAGAGAATAGCACAAAGGATGACAGATTATGTAGATTAGCTTAAACGCCATGGATTGTAAAATTTTAATGTTGACTAATGTGTTTTACTCTTTAGATTATTACATCTACATGTTTGGTTGTGTGATTTTCTATAATATTTGTGCAAATCAATGAAAACTCCATGATTAGAATAATTAACAAATAGTAACCATTTAAAACATAAACAACATTAAAAAAAGGTTAAAAAACTAAATTAAAACAAGTAAAAAACACAATAACGCCATATGTGTTGGATATCAATAGAACGCCATAAAACATAAACGCCATTCGTAAAAAAATACTTTTAAAAAAAACGCCATGTAAAACTAGCATAAAGATGAAAACGCCATTTCTATTTAATTTTTTTGGGCAACGGAATCATAACGCCATTGTTTAGCGGGAAGTGGACAATGACAATCATACCCCCGCACATAATTTAGAGCGCTATACCACGTGGCCGGCTAGGATCAGTTCTCACACTTTTCACCGTTCTCTCCTGATCCCGTATATATCTATATATATATATATATATATATCGAGAGAGAGAGAGAGAGAGAGAGAGAGAAATAGAGTGGAGGGGTGTGTGAATATTAACTCCAACGAAGCACTTTCTTTTTTATCGACAACTAGATATTAGACCCGCGCGCGTTGCGATGCGAGCTACAAAGCTGAAACATCACCAATACGCATTATAACTTATGATATCAAACAGACTTTTTAACTTCATCGTGGGTAACTTCTTTGCGTTACAGTAACGCTTATGATGTCAACCATAAATGTACTAAACTTTGCAATTATGTAAAAGCTGCCATAAACATAAAAATGGGGAAAAGTAATAAAAGTTAAGTGACACATTCATCAAATTCACAGTATTTATACCTCTATCCACATGGATCAAATGAAGCAGATCCTTTTGTCACCCTATCTCATATATAACAGAACGAAGTGAGTGTTGCAACTATGCCTTGTACTGGTTAATAATATCCTTTATAATCTTGTTTAATGCATGTCCAATGTGTAAATCACCATTAGCATATGGAGGGCCATCATGAAGAATAAAACGTCCCTATAGAATTCACAAACTATATCAGATAGTAGAGAGAGAAACTTTGTAGCATAAAAGAACTCGAGTAATCCTCAAAACTGACCCATTATTCTTTTGAAAAAATTGATTATCATCCCTTCTGGATTTAAGGTTCCATCACAACTCGGCGACCTTTGATAATGTCATTCAAATCTTAGATATTAACCCAATTTTGACTCAAATACCATTCAATCATCACAACCATACATAAAGTTACCAATATTTTAATAAAACTAATGACTATGAAATAAATTGTCCTTAACCTTCAAATAGTAAACTATTTGTTAGTTCAAACTTTATTCCTTGTTCCTCCGTTGTCAAATGGAATAAATGATTTCGCCAGTGAAAGTATCTCAGATCGGCCCTTAAAAACAAAGAAAGTGTTAAACTTTCGAGAAAACACCCATCACATTTAATTTTTCTTATACCCTACAAAAGAGTCTCTTAAAATATCAAGTGATAAACGATTAAAATAGGTCAATATGTCACCTCGTAAGTGAATGTACCACCCGATGAGTCGGGTTGGCGAAGGGTAAGACTGGAAGTTGCACCATTTGCAGATAGAATGCAAATCGCACCAGGTCCTTGTTGAGAGATCGATAACCTTCATAGTCAAGACCTAACAGAACCCAAAATATATATTTCTCAGCGAAAAAGAAAACTTACATTCAGTTCCACTCTAAATGATTTCAAAAGCTTAAAACACTAAATTTTACCGCTCCTATGGGGCTGTGTGCACATTGATGATATGAGGCATAACGTTAGCGCCAACCGAGATTGAAACCCAATCACCTGACCAAGAAATCGATCAAAGAAAGTCGTTATTGACTTAATCCACATGATACACATGCATAAACAAAACAACATAATTTTCACAATATTGACATAACACTAAGACCAAACCTACATATGTGATAAACAAAATATTCAACAAAACCCCACTCTTTAACAGACAAGAACCTGGAGCCAATAAACCAACCCCACAACATAATAAAAGCTAAATCTTGGCTATTTAAACATACTGAGAGAGCGGCTCAGTTCCTTTCTAATAAGAACCAGGACCTCACAAGTGATCATTTTCTTAACTACAAGAACTCCAGCAAACCTAATTGAACAAACAGAAAATTAAAATCAACAACCAAACATTACTAAATTAATCAGCCGAAAGGAATACAGACCTGAAGGAACCTACAATCGATTATGGATTGAAAAATGCTTATCAGGATCGAACAACAAACCTGACCAAAAATTTAAGGTTTAAGGTTTTTTGGGGGAAATTAGGGATCTGAGCTAGGGTTCTGAGATGTTGAATGAGTAATCATGGAATAGGATGAAGCTTTGATTTGTAAAGTTAGGGATTCAGAGAGTCATCCAGGGGTGTAGGAAGATTATTAGGAGCCGGCGGTGTTTAATAGAATCATGAAGAAGAAAAGAGGCAACATGAGTGGGTGTGCTTGTGGTGGTGGTAAGAGATATGTTTGATGCAAGAAAAAACAACACGTGCCCCACAAACAATACAACAACCTCAACTAAATGTACAACAAACATTAGCATGAAACGTCAAAAAAGCAAAAGTTACAACCCACTAATTGCAACAACCCGCACTTTCGCGCTCGTTACTCTCGTTACGCCTAGTACCCGAGATTCGGAGTATAATGTGAACTATATCGCTTACTACATTACATCACATATTTTTGCACTACATCGCTAATTTCAGCACGCTATATCGCACTTCACAACACTTACGCTTATGACGCTTTCGCTTACACTACTACATCACGTGAGTATCTAAACTACTCGCTCGCTCTCGCACCAACGCAACGCAAACTCAAAACGCGGTTACTTATATATATATTATATTATATTATTAGTTATATATATTATTATCTATGTATCTATCACAGTAAACGGAATGCAACACGATACTTAGTACCTCGATAAAATATTTAAAGTACTAGAACTAATTAATGCAACAAAACGCACCTAACGAACATCCGACACGCGAAACGAGAATTTTCCACACTAAACTGGTCCCTTCGTACGAAGACACCCGGCTTCGTACGAAGCCAGTGGATTCGTACGAAGGCAGGGCCTTCGTACAGATCCACCAGCGCCTTTCTATAAGTACCTAACCACTTATTCTTTCATCACTTGCTGCCATTTCTCACAAAAACACTCACAACCTGCTGTCTCTCGATTTCCCAAGTAAGATCTACTATTTTTACAAGTTTCATAACGATTTCCACTATGATTTTTCACGAGTTTCACTTCGATTGCATCCAAACTTCTTTATTTTCATCTAAACTTCATCTTTCTCATCTAAACTTCTTTATTTTTATTAAAACCCTAATCTTTTTCATCAAAACTTCTTATTTTACTTCGGATTTGCACTTAAATGAGTGTATTGGGCTAAGCTTTTGCTTCCCAAAATGTGGATCTGAGAATCTCGCACTCACCAAGTGTTTAATCCAAAGAAAAACTATTTTAAACTCGATTTTTATACAAAAACGGACCAAAACCGACATATATTTTGTTCACTGGATAGTGGGACGAAGTGGTGTCGAAACCGTCGTGAAAAGGACTCGAAAATACATCTGATTCAGGCGAAAACACAGATCCGAACGCTCGAAGACCCTGAACAGCCGCTTATGCGAAGCCGGACTGGCTTGTACGAAGCCCGGCTTCGTACAAAGGCGTACAAAGGCACTGCCTTTGTACGAAGGCACCTTCGTACAAACCAGCCTTGTTTTCCACATGTGACTCAAACGCTCAAAAGACCTCTCTGGCTCTAACTTTAATTAGTAACTTAAGGCTGGAGGGATGCACACTCGATTTCCTGAAGCAAGACGCGAAGAACACTCGATTTTGAACATGGAAGCAAGCGACATGTACGAAGTCACCACCTTCATACGGAGTCACTCCCTTCATACAAGGAGTCTGTTTCCCACTCGACACTCCAACCTTGACCGTTTCAGCACTTGGAAGACTGATGGACTTCTGTTCCCGTACGCAGGCTGATCTGACGCTCCCTTCACTCCATACCAAACCGTTTTTACTGTTAAACACGCACTGTGAGTATACTTGACCCATTTTCGCTTTAAAACGCACTTTTTGGGTGTAACATACGTTCATATCTAAAACACACTTATCAAAACACACTTCACTCTCTAAACTGATTATCACATGCGAATGATTGACATACATATTTACATACGATGCTCGATACATATGTGTTAGGACTCTTACTCGTTGATGTTCCACCTTAGCTAGTATGATTCTATAGTTCGACTCACACCCGATGGGGTCTAGTTAAGGATACTTCACACCTCTCCTTCGCAGTCATCTCGGGACTTAGCTTGAGTGATTGTCTAGTTAGTATATATGTTGTGTTGTATCTCGTTTATGTATGTGGAAATTCGCTATGCTTTTATCTATTTTCCTACTATATCAAACCTGTATACTCGCCAATACATTTTTGTATTGACATTATTTTAACGTATGTTGCAGGTTAATCGCAGGTTATCTCGAATCAAGATTAGGCTACTTTAGATACACGCCTAGACTATTATCAGTCTATTGCATCTCTCATTTGAACTATTTGTACTTGACTTTGTATGACATTAGTTTTTCCATGAAAAGAAATTAATTATTATTGTCACAATCTTCGTGTTATGGATTTTCTAGAGCAATCTCGTCGCTTAGTGCCACATCCTGATGTTTCCGCCATCGGTTGGGGTGTGACACTAATGCACAAACATGTTGCAAAATTATAATATATAATTTTAACTAAGCAAATGTTCAATATACAGCAAGATCTGTGTGGTGTTTCTTCTTAGCTTCCGGGCTAAAAATCAACATTAATTAGTCCACATTGTTTGGCATTTGTATGGAGGTCGAGGTACAAAATTGGGCATCCAAGTTAATTGTGACATCCCACATTGGTTGTGAAGGGGAACAAAGGCTTCCTTATAAGGGGCTTGATACCTTCACCATCATGACGCGTTTTAAAACCGTGAGGGGCGGGAGCTGAGGGCGTGCTGGCTGCCAAAGCGGGCAATATCATGGTGCTGTTACGCTGGTCTGTTACAGATGGTATCAGAGCCAGGGACCGTACTGGTGTGCCAGCGAGGACGCTGGGCCCCGTAAGGGGGTGGCTTGTGACATCCCACATTGGTTGTGAAGGGGAATGAAGGCTTCCTTATAAGGGGCTTGATACCTTCACCATCATGACGCGTTTTAAAACCGTGAGTGGCGGGCGCTGAGGGCGTGCTGGCTGCCAAAGCGGACAATATCATGGTGCGGTTATGCTGGGCTGTTACATTAAATTACAAACCAATGTAAGCTTCCTTTCGGGTACATGAGAATCAAAGTTGGGGCCAACATGCATGGGGCTATCCAAACACTGGAATCCGCTAATCCAAATGTAACACCCCAAAACTCGAATTATTAAATTCATAGGTGTGTCACCATGTTTAATTAAATGAAATACAATAACTAGGTTATTAAACTTAGTTAAGTACCTAACAAGATAAGTAAAGGAATGAAATTAGTGGCAATTATGATGGTGTTATAAACTTAAGGGACTAAGGTTGCCAAAGTGGAGACTTGAAATCAAATAAAAGAATAAAAAGAAAATTAAAACACACACACACACTGTGTGTGTGCGTCTCTGGTCGATCAAACAAAGCAGAAGAAAAGGGGTGTAAACCCTAATTCACAAGAATCTTCAAATTGACAAGGAAATTAGGCTCAATTCTATTGCATGTACAAGGATTCTTGATCATCCATGTGTTCTTTACATCAAGTAAGTTTAATTTTATGTTTTGGTGATGTTTGATGATATAGGTTATGGTTAATCCGTAAATTGATGCAAAAACTGAGCATGAATAAGTGTTATAATCCTCGTATGGAACATGTGTTATGCATGATTTTGATCAATTAGGTGTTTGGAGGTGAAACCCACCATAGATAGTGAAGATGGCGACATGGGTATGTCACCCATGTCTAATCATTGTTCAATTCTTGAGATATTATGTTGTATATGATGAATTCTTGCAAGTTAGCTTGAATATGGTATGAAGTTAGTTGATGTTTTGTTATGTTGACAATTAAAAGTAAAGAACTAGGAAGAAAAAGAATGAAAATACTTGTACATTAGGCTTAGATGGTAGTACGCACACAAGGTGATGATGAAATGTCTAGGAGAAGTTAGAATAAGAGATATTTAGAAAAGATTTGATGGAAACTAAATCTGTCCAGAAAGTTACAGCCGAATGTAATTGGCTGTAACTGGGTCAAATCTTGTCAAGAACTGATGTTTATTGAGTTTGTGATGAACTCCCAGGAAAAACCTTTCAAACCCAACTGGAATTGCATTTTTTTGACGAAAAATGAACGTTTTATGAGTTTTTCCGTATCGAAGGTTCAGGCAGAGTTTTCAGGCAGAATTTGCAGTCCATTACCAATGTCATAACTCAATTTAGGAATTGAGTTATGATCTCAAATTTTTACTGTAGGTAGCTTCAGGTGATTCCAAAAATCTCCAACTAGAATTTCATCAATCGGATAAACGAGGAATTTTAAATGAATTTTTCCGTAAGCTCCAGTCAGAAGTGACGAATCTGATTGCAGCTTAGTAAATGAATTTTTATAAATTTTTGGTAGAGAGTTAGACTCTGAAAATTTAATACAAGGATAACCCCTCCGGGGGGCACATCACATAAAAAGATTGTAATTTTTGTAAGCTCGTAAGTATAGTAAACAGACGTCCCAAAACAACCTATTATGATGATGTCATGAGTATATGAGATTATGCCGAAAGTTAAAATGATAAATCGTTGAATCTGAAAGTCAACTACACATAAGGAACATAGCTAGACTTGTTGTTTTGATTCTAAGATTATAGATAATCGTATGGTACATGGTATATAAATATGTGATAAATGGAATGACATGATGGATTATATGGGTTTGAAAGGATGTGAAATCGGGTACATGTCGTATGCTTGTTAGGAATGATTAATGCAAGTTGAATGTGAAATTATGAAAATGTATGATCGTTACCAAGTATAAGGATGTATGCTAACAAGAGTGTGTTGATGATAACCTGAAAGCGTAGGAGCCATGTCAACATGGACACGAGCATGGAAGGGGAATGGGTCAAATATAAATACGGAAGCTATGCACGAACTCGGACGCACGAGGTAAGTGATTCCGATTCACTTCTTAGTACGTATGTAGAATTTAATATTTATGAGTGTGGAAAATTATGCAAGGATTATGTAATGAATGAGAGTATTAAGGTAAGTATTATTTTTAGTATAACAAAGGAGTTATTTATAATGAAGGTAAACTAGTAGGATTAAACGGGTCAATTAATGGTATAATGGATTTATAAGCCATTTGCTTATAAATTAGCTCTTGATGCGACCCGAGGTGATAAACAGATCCGTAATTAAATTACGGTCGCATAGAAACAAGAATCATGTGAGTTGGATATGTAGATCGAAAGTTATGAATTTAGAAGTTAGTGTTTTGGTTAAAATGATAGTTGAGCAAAAGTGCAGCAGCAAAAAGGAAGCATTCTGTAGAAATAGGGTTGTCGCTCTACGCGACAGCATTTCAGATTCACCATCGCGCAACGCGACAGGTTTCGCACCACGCGAGAGCCGGGGGCCGTAGGCGTCGCGCCCCGCCCCGCGAGGAAGCCAGAAGCTGGCGATTTTTGTTTTCTTGTTCGTTTTTGTATCCAGACTCGATGTTTGGATGATTTTCAATGTTTCATAACTTATTAAAAGCCGGTTTTTGTACATGAGAGATGTTATGAGTCTCCGGATAGTGATATTATGGAGTTTTCTTCTTTTTAGTGAAGGAAATCCAAAAGTAACCGAGTCTAGGAACGAATAGGTATGCAAGACAATATGTATAAAACCTATATTATGGAAAGTTGTGATTATGACAAGAAGTATTGGTATATGTGAATAATAGTGGTAAGCGAGAGTTCGTATGTATGTGTGCGTATATATGTAGGTGTATATGTTTGTATGCATGTAAGAATTAGGAAATGTATGCATATATGAATGAAATTCGCTATGAATGCACGTAGGAATTAGTATACATGTATGAATGTGAGATGTTATAAATGTATGAAGGAATGGTTTCATTATGTTTGGGCATTGACGATTGCTAATGTGTGCCTTGAAGTTGAAATGTAATGCAGGTAAAGGAACATCGGATTCATGAGGTATCGAAGTTGAACTCGGAATGAGAAAATGCGAGAGGATAGTTGAATGAATCAAAGTTTATATTCTTGCATGTTATTTGATATTAAATTATATGAGAATAATGTCGTATGATGTTGTTAACGACTAATGGTTAAGTTGTATGTGATGTCCACAGGTACTACACGGATTTCTTCTACCACTAGCGAAGAGAAGCGGACTTAGATCGAGTTGAGAGCAAGGATTGTACGGGAAAGAACGGTCACATAGTTTGATTTAGATATTTCTTGAAGCATTAATATAATGGAATGTTGTGAATCCTTTCTAATGAATGTATGGTATTTTGTATTTGAGTCTTCATGTAAGTAATGTGTCTAATAAAGAACGAAATTTTTTGGCTCATATTTTTCCGCTGCATCGTTTTTAAGTTATTACGTGTTAGGGCGTTTCACCAAACTAAACCGATCAACCATCACTAGTGCTCTAGTGGTGGCCATGGATATTTAAGTTCCACCTATGGTGGGCCCGGGTGAGTTTTCCCCTCCAGGTCTCAAGTTCAAGTATGAGTGATAGGGTTTCTCATTAACCAAGTTCAAATCTCTCAGGTATGGGTTTGGTGCAGGGATGATAGTGGTTGCTTCCAAGTTCCAAACTTCCGGAACTTGCTGATCGGATCACATTCAACGGTTAGTGATTTCTATTTCTCTTGGAACTCATGGTGGAATCAGTGGACTACGTATTCACAGGGCTGGCAATAGATATCTGTATACAACACGATTAGACCTGTTTACTGAAAAAGTACACAACGTGATTTTTTTTACTTTTTAAAAATAAATATAATTATGAGGTTAGGATCCATCATTTCTTCTTATTGGTACATAAAACGTAAAACTTTGTTATAAACGTGAGATATAAAGTACTTAAATGAGTTGTATTCATGTTTAATACTTGTGTTACACGCGTCGTTAGAGACCTGTTAAACCCGATAAGACACGATTTGTCAGCCCTATTTCACATCATGCTTTATTGCTACCGTCATCCAGGGCCATCTTCGAAATCAAAAAAAAAAATTAGACTTGTTCGAGATAAAAAAAATTGGGTCCTTTCCCTGATCTAGGAGACCTTTATTTTTGTTTAGACTAGTCACTTAGGCTTGTTAACTGGGCCATTTTTTAAAACTTTTAAACAGGCCCTTATTTAAAAAACTTTGGGTCTTTTAGCAGGCCCTTATTTATACAAACAACCAGAAATTTATATATATATATATATATATATATATATATATATATATATAGGGGAATGTTCATTTAAGAAGAAAAATTAATTGAGAAAAAAAAGAATAAAGGGTAATTTTGTAAAACATTAAATAGTTTTTTTCACTTATATCATTTATTATCATTTTTTACTAATTAATTAGTCATAAAGACTATTATCCTCCACACTAACTTTTTTTTGCTTACACACATAAAAAATTATCCTACATATTTCGAAATTCATTCTACACAACTCGTAATTTATCCTACACTTTAAATTATTTTATTTTATTTTTTTTTGAAAAAATATATATTTTGAAGATAAGTTACAAATTATTTAATGTAGTTAGCCATTAAAGAGGAAGACTACAAATTAATGACCTATGTAGATTTACCAATATACCCTTATAGTAACATTAGATACTTATATTAAATAAAGTAAAATAAACCATTCTTATTGGTTGAAATTTATTTTTTTTCTTCTTACAAAAAATTTCTTCTCATTTGAACTCTCCACTATATATATATAGAGAGAAAGGTTAACATACTTCACGGCTTATCATACTTCACGTTGGAGACAATGGTAACCGTTGGATCAGGGGTATAATCACGCATGGAAAATATAATCACGCATGGGACCACATAATCACGCATGGGATCCAAAATCAAGCACGTTATTTTGGTCAAAAAAATAATTATGCGTGTAAGGATCGGGTTTGCGACCTAAATGAGTCGGTTCAGAGGAATTCCATCAAATACAGGTGCGGAAAACAAGTATTTGACCTATAAACAGCTGAATCTTCACTTTAACACTGATTTGTATTGATATGAAAGCAATTACAATCAGTTCTCACACCGGCAACACCTCGGTATGGAAATCTCACAAAAACAACTTATGATTTCGCTTGACCTTGATCTCCTATATATAGGGATTGAGATTTCGCTTCAGCATGACTCAAGCGAAATCTTAACATGTTGATTTCGCTTGAGCTGCTTCAAGCGAAATCTTGCTAACTCTCTCTCATTCTCTCGATTTACGTGCCCTGATCTATTCTAGCTAGTCTAAGACTCGATACAAGACGAAGTCGACAGATGTAGTGCACCAACAGACTCCCCCTCAGATGTTGACGAGTCGACTATCGAGTCACATCAATGCTGTATCTTCACATCTTCATTCTTGATCAGTCTCCGGGCTTTTCTCTCTCTATCTTCTTCTCCAGAATCACCTGGCTCTATCAGACTCCCCCTCACGATTTGCTGGTATTCATTTGTTCTTCAGCAACATCTGCTTTAGGATCGATGCCTGACTCAAATGTTGTTTACAAGATCATTGCCTGGATCTCATCTAATTCTCTTGATCAGATCTCTTGATTCCTTAAGTTCATCAGCATCAGTAGCTAGCAAACTTTTAGATTCATAATCAGATTCTGACTTTCATAAGCTTTGAATGAATTAATCTGGCTCACCTGTAACAATCTTAACCCAGAAATAAATTTTCTAAATTTAACAATTTAAATGCACCAACAATCTGATATAATCAGATAATTCTCTCTCATATCACAAATCAATGATGAACCAAAAGTAGGTTTTTAAAATACCAATTGTAAGGATTTTAACAAACCTTTTGACATTTTAAGATTCACTCCCCCTCACAACCAAGTCATCATGTTTAGCACTTGAAATTTTGACAATCAGCTTTCCAATTATCAGTTGTCGAAAATCTTTTTGTATTTTTCAAAATTTTATGCTAAAACACACTAAAATCTTTTTGTAATTTTTGATTGTAAAGGAATACAATAAAGAAATATTTACAAACAATATTTTTGTGAGTTTGTGCAAGAGGATCATATCAGTTTCTGAGACAGATCACTAACACCGTTAAGATTCATTTCATATTAAGTTCTAAACAATTTACCTAGATTGTCAGTATGTTTGTCCACTTAAATTTTCACACCAAGTTCAACTGATCCGAGATATGTTGTTAATGTTTTAAGCAACTTAAACTTATCCGTGTGTCCCACTACTTGAATATACTCCTGTATCCAGATCCCAATATTCAGTCTTACAGGTGAATATACCACAGATGATATCTGTCAGGGAAATAAATTATAGTACGAGGGCCGTGAGAGCTCAGGTCGATACTCCCGTATACGCAGAGAGATGACGGCTTCGACTTTCGGTGTGTCCCCTTTAGAGGATCTTTTGTTTCAACAGCCATGATTAGCATTTTTCAATGTTTCATCATTTTTTAGCTGAGGGGGAGCTATATTTCAAGCAAATGTAAAGTATTCTCCGGGGACTAGGCCATTGCTTCCGCAAAATCAGAAGTCCCGGGATAATACCCCAGATATCACTGAGCATAAAGACCTAGTATCTCAGAATAAGGGACCTTTCAAACAAGATTTCAGGGGTTACCTATATATCCAAGTTTGTGTTAACCCACAAAACAAGCAAGTTTGAAATTTAGATTTATATCTCGTCACAATCTACTAAATGTGCAAAAACCTACTGACATATCCGCAGTAAGATTGTTTATCACATTTTTACTTTACATTTCTTTAGCATGTTGTGATAGTCCACTGATGTACTATCATTTCCTCTATATGCAACAAAAACTCATTTTTGAATTTTATCATGTTTTTGTTTTTTTTAAATTTTCAAATGTTTTTGGATTTTCTAAAAATTTTACTCCCCCTAAAATGCAAACACATTTTAGGAAATTTGAAAACAAACTATACAGAAAACATGACAAACTGTACAATAATCTTGACAACTGATATCGAATCGCATCAAATCGCCATTCACTCGACATAAACAATCAGAACTCCCCCTATCACAAACCATTTTCTCATTTAGATTTCAAAACACTTAAGTTTGTTTTAATCAAAATGATTTTTCCGGAAAATGAATTTGTGTTGATAAAAACCATTTGTAAGTCTTATCATTTTAAGAACGGGGATATGGTTCATCATCTTGTTCGTCTCTTGACATATATAGTAAATCAAGTACAAATTAATGTCCCTGATTTACCATTTGCATTCAAGCAACCTCTAAATCAATTGTAAAAATAACCACATGTAGAACACAATATCACTTGTAGGAATGTTACGTCTACATCACCATTTTACCAATCAGAATGCCGATTCCTGCTTCGAACTTACCAACCTGGAAGCTCCGGCGTAGTCATACAACCTGTAAACATCCAAACACTATCAAAAACTTTCAACCAAAAACTTCAAATATTAGAAAAATGCCGATTCCTGATCCACGATATAAACTTGGGATCTCCGGCATAGTCCTTAGACTATCATGGAAAACAAACTTCCACCCAAGTCTTCTTAGACTTGGTGGCTTCCAATTCTTGTGCAGTAGGGTTGTAAGTTGCCGTTTTAGTTGCATAAAAATCTTTAACCCCCTTTACTTTCCCATCAAGCATTTTCTTGAAAATTTTCTTAACATTTTCATTAAATGTTTTTTCAATATCAAAATCTGAGATTTCTATTTTACCAACCATTTGTTTAATCTCTTCCACACTCAGTGATTTAATGTCAACATCATTCATCAAATCTTTGATCTCATCTTGTGACTCCTCTGATTTTGTGAAATCAGATTCATCGTCAGATTTTTCATCTGATTTTTTAACAATCCATTTTTGGTTGTCTTTTGCACTCTTTTTGTACAATCTTTTAGAATTTTCACCAAATTCATTCTTTGAATTTTCAAAATTTTTGAAGTTTGTAGTTGGTGAATCATTCTTTTCAACCACTTTTTCTTTAAGTTTTTCGGATACTCCCTGTTTTTTGTTTACTTTGTTTGGACAATTGTGAGCAATGTGTCCAACAACTTGACATTGAAAACAAGTTCTTGTGTCTTTTGATTGAAAAACTCCAATTTCTGTTCTTTTCCTTTCAGCAAGAAACTCTTGATTTGATTTTCTCCAAAATAAGCTATTTGACTCCTCTTCATAGCTTTTTCCTGCAACATATGTCATTTTTTATTTAAAATCTCTAACATATTTTTCATTTTTACGATTTTCAGATAGAGTAAAACCAAGACCTTTCTTTTTGTAACTACAATTTTGATTTGTTTTCTTTTGAAAACTAGAATCAGAATTGTAATTCTTTTTTCCTTTTTTCTTGTTTAACCTTTGTTGAACTCTAGAAGTGTATTTTTTAGGTTTTTCAATAGATTTTAGATCCTTAATTTCAGAAAAATTAATTTCCGTCATTTTGAAAACCTTTTTAATCATGTCAAAACGAACACTTCTAATCGGAAACTCTTTGTCAGAGTATAATTTGTCTGAATCATTTAAAGTATATGCAACTTCAAATGTTTCATCATCCAAATTTGCCTTTGATAGCAAAAATTCTTTACTGTAAGACCGTTTTTCCGATGACTTTGAACTGTTGACTGACGAACTTGAACACCCAGACTCAAATTTTGACTCAGACACCTCCTCAGTATCCAACACCTGATCGACCACCTTTTTGATTAACTCAGACTCATGATCAGTATCAGACGAGGTAAACGTGATATCGATGTTATCTGGTAAAACGTCAGTTGTCTCGGATTTTAACTTTATATTGACTGCTTTTTCGACTTGCTCCTCATTTGGTTTTCTAGGAGAATAACCTTCCCAGATAGGAGGCGGACACTTGTTGTATTTAACAGTCGATTTCTTACCAGTCTCATTCTTTGTCTTTTCATCCTGAAATGCTTCAAAACCTGCAACAGTAGGATAAACTCGATCAATAACATAATCAGAACAAGAATAACTCAGTAATAACCTTCTGATCCTTTCATTCTCAATCTTTTCTTTCTCCAACTCTTGCTTTAGATTAGCATTTTCTTCGATGTAATGATTAATTGCCTTTTGCTTTGCCATCAACGTAGAATTCGTCATCGTTAAAGCTTTTTCTCTTTCAGAATTCGTTGTTTGAAGACCTGTCACAGTTCTGTTTAACACGCTATACGATTCTTTCACATAGCTGATGTCAGATAGTAGCTTTTCTATCAGTCTTTCTCTATCAAACAGAGTCACATCTTTTTCTTCACAACTTTTGCAAATTTCCAAACATTTCTTACAAGGCTTTTCAACTTCAACAATCTTCTCTACCTCAATTGTTTTTACCACTTCAATTACTTTTTCTACTCCAGTTACTTTCTCAGTTTCAATCACCTTTTCTTCATTCACACTTTTAACTTCTTCAGTTTGAACAACATTTTCAACCTTCTCATCTTGTTGTTGTTCTTTTGCAGCTTGTTTCTCCTTCAGTTTCTCCATGCGATCTGCAAAATAAAAATGAAAACTTTCAGGAGAAAGATGTTTTTTAGCAATATTAATATGTTTCTCTTCCTCATCATCACTGCTACTCTCAATCGGTGTTTGATCAAACTCTACAGATTTTTCAGACTCAGCATCTGAAATACCAGAATCAGATGGTGTTTGATCAAAAACAACTTCTTTTTCTGAAGTATCCTCATTTTGCACACTCTCATCTGTACTTAATGATTCAGAATCAGCACTTTCTGAACTTTCTTCAGATGTAATCGATTGATCTTTCACTGTTTCATCAATTGATCTCATCCAAGTAGCAAACAAATTTGGTTCTCTAACAATCTTTGCAATGAAAGCTTTGAAATCCCCCTTTTCATCAACAAACATATCCCAGCTGAATCCTTCAGGTAGTTGTTCATCATTTTGGTCCACTATACATGCTGTGCTGTTAGAAGAAATGTAGTTGTTCCAGTTGAAATCTACCAAACATCCTTTCTTTGAATCTTCAATCTTTCTACCATGAGCCGTCTGTAATTCTTGTGTCTGACCAACTTGCTGATAAATGGCTTTCCGGTAGTAGTCATCTTTTCCAAATGGATTCTGAGCACCACTAACTTCTCTGTTTTTGCATTCCCGCTTAAAATGACCTTTTTCCCTGCACCTGAAACAAGTAACTTTAGATTTATCAAAACCTAAAGTAGAAACACAAGCATCAAGAAAGTCATTTCTCCCAGTAATTGTTTTGAACTTCTCAGCACGTCTAAGAACACTTGCAAGACACCATTTGATATCCATTAGTTCCATCTCTTCAGCATCTATTTGGTCGTAATCTTCTTTAGTAAGCATAGGATTTCCAATTCGACCAGCCACTAAACCTTCATATGAGATAAGCACGGAACCAAGTAATGCCATATGATCTTTCGCAATGTCTTCAGAAAAACTTTGACCTTCTGGAAGATTTAGAGCTATGTTGCATTGAATCACACAACCATTTCCCATCTTTGTGCTTTGAGACTGAAAACTTTCTGATGAAGTCTTTGGATTGACACTTGGATAAGATGAGAATCCACTGCTGTTTTTGTTTGAGCTTTGATCAATCTTTTTAGTAGTATCTCCAACACTATATGCAGTCTGAATTTTTTGACTTCTCTCAATTTCTGAAGTTGGAACACCACCCTTGTAATACATCTTTACATCTTGTTGACCACTTGGATTATTCATCCTTGCAATCTTCTGCTGTTCCAAATCCTGACTTTCAATCTTTTCAATGAACTGAGAGATTGACAACCTATCATAAACTCCAGTATTTTTCAGTATCATCAAATAAGTTCCCCACTCTTTCTGAGGTAATGCATCAGCAAGTTTATCCACCCATTCCTCATTTTCTTTTGTGATGTTCATCATCGACATTGTTCGTACTAAGTGACAGTATCGTTCAATAAGTTTCTTCGTATCTTCTCCGGGAAAACTTGTGAACAAATCAAACTCTTTTTTAATCAATGCCTTCTTGCTTTTAATCATACTTGTACTGCCTTCAACCTTGATTTTTAAAGCATCCCATATTGATTGTGATGTTTTGTCATGTTGAAGTAGTATGAAGATGTCTTCTTTGATGGCCTGTTGAAGCAAACTGATCATCATCTTTTCAGCTCGGTATATTTCCCGTTCTTCCTTACTAAGATCTGAAAGCTGTTTTTCAGTCTGCATTTCAGTTCGTGGTAGAGCATACTTTGTCAGAATACATTCCCATGATCTTAGATGATTTGCTTGCACCCAGTTTTCGAATCTATCTTTCCATCCGTAGTATTCTTCAATTCCCATTAGCTTCGGGGGTTTCTGAGTCGTCCCCGTTTCGTTTTCTGAATTCATGTTCTGAGCAATGGAAGACGAACTAGACGGTGTTGCAAACGCATTGTGAAACTCGTTATCCATGTTTTAATCACTTTCAAGCGAACTGGTCAAGTGAACAATCTTTGAATCGAAATGATCAAGCTGATTGAAGCGAAATCCTTGAAGCGAAATGATTCAAGCGAAACTTTCAATTTAACACTTTCTGAAGCGAAATCCTTGAAGCGAAACACTTCAAGCGAAACTTCCTGAAGAGAGAATCTTGAAGCGAAAACCTTGAAGCGAAAACCTTGAAGCGAAAATAAATCCTGTTTGAAGCGAAATGATAAGTGTCGCTTGAAGTTTCAAGCGAAATCGTCCAATGAAGCTATGTTCTTCAAGCGAAATCCATTCGAAGGTCGATTTTGATCACTTTTAGGTTGAATTTGGCTGTGAAACTTTCAAGGATTTGTTATCTTGTACTTTTAAACAATCCGTGAGAAATTGAATCGATTTTGACCATGAAAAATTTCTGAACTGATAAAAGAAGGTGTAGAAGTAAAAGAACGATGTCAATTTCAGCTGAAATCCTTCAGAATTCCTCAACTGGCTCTGATACCAATTGTAAGGATCGGGTTTGCGACCTAAATGAGTCGGTTCAGAGGAATTCCATCAAATACAGGTGCGGAAAACAAGTATTTGACCTATAAACAGCTGAATCTTCACTTTAACACTGATTTGTATTGATATGAAAGCAATTACAATCAGTTCTCACACCGGCAGCACCTCGGTATGGAAATCAGTTCTCACACCGGCAGCACCTCGGTATGGAAATCTCACAAAAACAACTTATGATTTCGCTTGACCTTGATCTCCTATATATAGGGATTGAGATTTCGCTTCAGCATGACTCAAGCGAAATCTTAACATGTTGATTTCGCTTGAGCTGCTTCAAGCGAAATCCTTTTCATACACATTCATTCAAGCGAAATCTTGCTAACTCTCTCTCATTCTCTCGATTTACGTGCCCTGATCTATTCTAGCTAGTCTAAGACTCGATACAAGACGAAGTCGACAGATGTAGTGCACCAACAACGCGTGTTATATATTTCGTGAAGTACGTTAATGTACGTTAAGGCGTGAAGTACATTATACTTTCTATATATATATATATATATATATATATATATATAATATTAAAAAAATTTCGGGCCCTATATTGATTTGGGTTCTAATCGCAGGCACCTCCTGCACCCCTGATAGACGGCCCTGCCGTCACTGGCAGAAGATATCCTCTTGGTGTAGCTTACATTCGGTTTATGTGTTTTCAACCTGCAATCGTTGCACAAACAAATGTTATTCACAAGAGAATGGTGTAATCGGTTATCTTAATTAATTGGTGGAATATATTTCTTTGTCATTCAAAAATAATATATAAAAGGGCTTAATATCATAAATTACATGACATGGATCATCATGTAAATTACAGGTCGACTTCAATGAAGCTTTTGATTCGTGGCTTTCGAAAATTCACCCCTAAAATGATCCCAACTCCATTCGCTCATCATAAGAAATTATTTATCAGTGTTAGATTGTCAACTTCACATGCATATGACGACTTTTGTTTTATGTTTTCTTGACGCAAACACGTGAGGGTATTTTGGTCAATTTCACTCACCCTCTTGATTTGTAAAAAATAAATAAAAGAAAATCATAATTCTAAAAGATAAAGTTATTAATAATGCATTTGTAATTTACAAAATAAGAAAATATATAAAAAGACAAAAAAAACATAATTCTAGAAAATAAAATTATTAATAACGCATTTGTTATTATTATTATTTTTTTTGTGTTTATTATTTTCCTGAACTATTGTTTATGCAAATCGATCATAAGTGAGTTCTTCGTTAGATAGGGGATCACTTTGTCCCTCTTACAACTCTTCATCGTGTATACGTTCTTCAACTTGCGTTTCTATAAAGCTCACAACGATTGGCTCGTTTGAGGAACCGACACAACGAAACGGATGCTTGTGATTGAGCACTTTGTGTACGAGAGCAAAATTTTTTGCGTTCCGAGAGAGGTCTTCGTTGTTGCATGTTGGGTCTTTTTGGTTCTTCTATTGGGCCATAAACAACTAATGGACCTCCACATAGTTTGGGCCCGTTAGGACTTTGAACAAAAATGTGTCCTTAACCTGTATCCTTTGTATCAGTTTGTTACAAATGTCTTATAGGCCTTGGTCTAACTGAAAATCTTATGTCCAATTATTCAACTCGTTCGAGATAATATTGTGCCATTGATTTTTCATTCACTGCTAGTGACAATTTTGCATCATCTTCCACCTAGTCTGAGCAACATCTAAACACTTTATACTCTTGATTACGATTCTTTAGTTGTTGTTGTCGCTGCATTTTGGCACACTCGACTTGATCATACAGGAACTTGTGTCCTCACTAGCAGTGGCGGATCTAAGAACTTTTTTCACTAGGTTTCTTTTGCTAGATTCTCACTATTTTATTCCAAATCATACGGGGTTCTCACTAATTTTTCCCACTTTTTCTAAACCGAATGGGTTCCTGAGAACCCACAAAAGTGGTCTAGATCCGCCCCTGCTCACTAGGTCGTCAAATGTAAGAATCAACATCTTTGTGATGTTTTACAATCTTAAACCAATCTTTTTGAATATTTTTTTTGACGCGTTACAACCTCTTGTCTCATCATCCGTGATCAGAAGTTTAAAGTTCTTTTCAACATCTTCCCTAGTTATTTCACGTATTTTTAGTTGCTTAAGTTATTCTTTATTTTGATCATTAAATTTTCATCACGTTAAGTGTGTACGCGCATACATTTATATATTAACTATGTCCTGAAAAAGAATATATTAATACTATTTGTCATTAGTCAACTTCGATTTCTTTATTCGACTAAACTTTAGCTACGAAAGTTCCTTTGGTGTTGCTGACCATTCCCTCATGATCCTTGTTTCAAGGACCATACATTTGGTCGGTATAAATCGCACGAGGTTTGCATTAATTTCCCGCATATTAACCTGTCGCTGCTTCACTTATTCTAATATATATTTTGCGAATATAAGTTTATTCAAATATCAAAATTTGAGTATTACTTGGTGCAGGTCTCAACTGAAGTAGTAGATTATTTAATAGTATTAATTAATTCAAGGTCTCAATTGAAGTAAGCAAGACACATTTATATAAACATTTTTTTATTTATTTAATAATATACATCGAATTTATAAACATTTTTATTTATTTATTTATTTAAAAAGACTCTAAACAAATACCAAACTCTCTTTTTTTTTTCTCTTAGAATTTTCAAATAAAAAAAAATCATAAATGAAAAACTCTTGGCAAAAACTCCATTAGTAGTAACTCTTACTCCATTAGTAACTCTGTTACTTCTACTCAAAGTCACCATTGCTAGGTCAACTTGCCATTGATCCTAGTTTTGCGATTGATATGTTGTAACTTATCAATGGCCATCAAATTGTCATTGATTAGTATTAACTTACTATTGATCACACTTACCATTGGTAGACCATGTTCCAGCTTGTCTCAATCAGCACGGACGGTGATCTTTTTCATGTAATTTTTCACCAACCATGCAAATTTGAAACAACTTCAGCACAACCCCTGTCAAGGGCGTTGTTCCTTGGACAAACCTGAGTTGATGCATAATCGGCTAGGGTGGTGCCCCCTTGGAACCCATCATGATCTTAGGGGGCTTTGCCCATAGAGGTTTTTAAGTGTCCGGAATCAAAATAGTCTAGAACGCGCTTATGCTTCGCACATTATAATAACTCATTTCAATTTTTATACATATTTCTCAACTGGTCTTAAGTAAATTCAATTATACTAAAATAACATTGATAACCACTTAAATCACCAACGATTTGTGAGCTAGGTTTTATGCACTTTAAGACAATTGTAGCAGTTTATGTAACTAATGTGGATTTGTGATATCATGATATAATTATACAGATCAAAATATCTTTGGCATAGAAATGTATTTTTGGGTATAATTAAGCTGGAGTAATAGTTGAATTCTATAATCATTAATTGCGTTGTGCACGTTAAAATTTTTCTTAACTATCATTTTTTTTTAAAAACAATTTGTTTAAACCTAATTACCATATAACCTTTGTACTTATAAGGATTTAAACACGTGCATACAACTTTTATGAGAGTCATACACCATATAACTAGATCAATAATTAATTGGTTAACTATGAAGATGTTTAAAAGATTAGAGAACTAAATCATCTAGCATTATTGTTATTAATTTATAAATCACATTTTAATCAAATTTTAAACTTAGATATACATTTCATACATTCTTATAAACACCTAATCAAATTATAGAATATAAAATATGTAGATACATACAGCACACTAGTAAGATTAATAAATAAGTATGAAGATATTATTATTATTAGCTTAATAAAAGGATTATGTTGGTTAATAGATCTCTTTGCTCGTCATCCTATATACTGCCAAAGAATCAAATATTTTCTTATAATGCACTCCCATGCATGATACTTTAATAATACTTTATGGTCGCCGGTAACATGAATTGTTGGTTGATAAATGTTATGTTACGTTGAAAAAGTATCGTGTATGTGAAATTACAATTTTTATAGTGTTGTGATGGTTTGAATGAACCATTATAAATATTTTAATTCATTCATGTGTCATGATACTTTAATAATACTTGTGTCCAATGCTTGATATAAAACTACTATCAACTCTGAGGTCTCACTAGAAGCAGACTCTCTATTTCTACGAGATAGAGATAAGGTTATCTACATCTTACCCTCATCAGAGCTTACCTTAACTTTGTTATTGATGAGATCTACTGAGTATGATGATGATGTGTCATGGTTAGAGAAATTTGACGCATTGTTGTAATACTTTAAATACATAGACAAGTTTGGACACACTGTCGTAACTACTTTAGAGCAACCCATCAACAAATTAAAACATCATTTTAATATATGTATCTATATATACTTAAATAAAATTATTGAATTTATTATATATTAAAAAAATAAAAATAACTATGAGCTGTGAACGATATTCAATATTAACCATTGAGATGAAGTTTTAAATAGTATATATGAAGTTTTAATAAATTAATAATCACTACTAGAAAAATGCTACTATTCCTATCACACATTTCCTACTAACGAAAATGTCGACACTTTTTCTACGAAATTCCGACGAACAAGAAAGGGTCTTAGTTACTAATAACTATGAACGATAATCATCTGTTGTAATTTTAATTTATATTAAATTATCTGTTTAATACTAATTACAACTAGGTCAAAAAAAAAAAAAAAAACCTCTAGAAGCATGTGGCACGTGCATGTGATAAACGTAGACTTTCTACTAATATTTTTAATCAAAATAATGGAATTTTTTTGCGAACTTCAGTAAAAGTAATTATTAGATTTACTCAAGTACAACATAAAAAAATCAGTATTATTTTTGTATGGTTAAAAATGTATTCAGACAAAAACACAACATTATTATATGGATCCAAATGTTTTAAGCAGCATTACAAGCTGTAAAAAATATTGACCCGTAAAATATTTGTTAAAATCAAGATAATTATTTAAATATTTGAATCAAACACGACTATTATATTACGTGTAGAACGTTATATATTTAAAAAAAATGGTTAAATTATTACACTCCACTTGCAACGAATGTGACAACACTCCCTATATATAACACCACATTAACCACTTCAATATCTACATCTCAATAACATTTGTTCAAAACAAAATGGCACATACATTCCTCTCTCTACTTGTGATCCTTCTGACTATATTCACCTTAAACCCGACGGTCAAGTGTGCTTCTCGAGCTCGGGCATATATCGAGCAGCAATGTCGTCCAACGCTATACACTAACCTATGCATACGAACCCTTCTACCCTTTGCTAGCAAATCAAATGCACCAGACCCCGAACAACTAACCAGGATTTCCCTAACCACATGCCTAATCAAAGCTCGACTCACAAAGGCGTATGTGAATACAGTCGCGAAAGAATTCAATAAAACAAAGAATGCGCGATACTATGAAGCCGTGACAGATTGCTTATCTCAAATAAATGATGGGGTAAACCAAATAACTCAATCCCTTAAGGAGCAAAAAAGAATGGCGCATGATGCGGAGAAGTATTTTTCGTGGCACGAAAGTAATGTGCAAACATGGGTTAGCACCGCATTAACGGATGTGACAACGTGCCTTGATAGGATATCGGATAAGGCCATAGGGGGCAAGGAGAAGGGGATAATTAAGGCGCGCGTATTGAATGTTAAACACCTTGCGAGCAACGCACTTGCGTTGTTTAATAGGTTTGCATCAAGACACCGTGGATCTCGTAGGGTCAAGACTCCATGAACTCATGTAGTTGTTTGAAGTCTTGTAATGTTTATTATCGGTTGATGTTTTTTCTTGTTGACACTTTGTGTTTTTTTGATGAAATGAATTTTGAATTTCAGATCTGGACTCGGCAAGAAAGTTAATTATCACGCCCCATAATTAAAATTACAATGAGTCAACTAATCAGGTCATGTAACAAGTAAAAATGGGTCGGTTAAAATTATAGGTCGAGTTGATAAGTCAACGGACATCCATTTGGGTTTTAGTCTCATTCAAAGTTAATATATTATTCCTTTATAACATTTAGGGTAGCCTCTTAGGAACAGTGCCGGTTCCCAGGTTTCCCTAACCCACATTTGTCGATCATTATTTTTTTTGTGTTCTTTGTTGTGTCGCATAGAAGGCCCCTGGCAAAGACAAGTGAGAGGAAACTATTGTCATCGGTGGTATATTGGTTCGTAGGCTAGAGACCCACCGTCACCAGAGGTGTTCGTCGGTCTAAAGGTGCCTATGGCATTCGTCGGAACCCTCGATCGATTGTGGCATAACATCTGGATTTTGGAGTACTACGTTCGACGGAACCCTAGATCATTGCAGGCCTTTTGGTTTTAGGGGGTTTTCACTGTGGCTACTCGATAATGGTTAGGGTTTTCTAGCCTAAGACGTTGGCTTTTGCCGCGTGCGTTCAGCGGCCCCTATGGTAGCGGTTATTGTTTCGTCTCTCCGATTATCTTCTTTGTTCATTGTTGTTGATTGTGGTTATTTTTGGGTTTTCGTGGTCAAGTGTCGATGATTTCTAGGATTTCCTATGCTGAGACTCTAACCGACTTTGATGGGTGGTGGTTGCTTTTATCTACGGTTTATCGATGTCATTGGGTTTCTTCATCTGAGATCCTTGATTTGATTTATGAAAACCTAGGTCGCCTATGTCGTATCTTTGCATTCATTTGGTTTATGATTCTGTATTTGTTGTTGATTTTATGCGACCATAACTTGGCGTATTGGTTATTGAGTTAGGAGATGATGATTGTGTTGGTGTAAACCGAGATTTGGATTTAACCGTGGCGTGGCATGTTTGAGAGATGGTAGATGTTCACCAGCAACCTCCAATGCAGCCGCGGTTATCTCTTTCATTTACACCCTCTGAGCCTCTGAATCTACGCAACTTGATGGTCTGGAATGTTTTTTTCATAATGTTTTTTTCTTATACAACTCATAACATAAGTTCATATTTGTTTTCACGTACGTTTCTTGTCACATGGCGGCATAAACTTTTTCTAAAATCAACTCAATCTTAAAATCGATCATTCATAAACCTAGACGTGAACCCTCAACGTCTGTTAACAAAACCCTTTTCCGAAACTTCAACATTTTTTAGCTTAGTTTTGCTTTATAATACCTGGGTCAGGGCCGACTTATTGCCAGGTGGGGTAAAGCAGAACAAGGATTGTTGATCCAAGGGTAATTGATGAGGGGGATGAAGGGAATGATGTTTCAGAGTGTGATGATTATGCTTTGCCGGATATCCAGGGGCGAAGTATTGTGGATGCCCGGGGGTGCACCCGCCCACCCCAATATTTCGGTTAGAAGTGTATAAGTTCTGATTTTTCGTCCGAAAATTTTAAAATTCACTACAAGAACGGGGTACCTTTAGCGGCGACAGGTGTCGCCGCTATTGGTGCATTTTGTCGCCGCTATTTGGTATTAGCGACGACACGTCGCCGGTATTGCGTCGCCGGTATTGCTAGGACGCTATTGCCATGTTGTCACCGCTATTGGTTCTTGTCACCGGTATTGGTCGTCAATCTTTAGCGACGACAACTGTCGTCGCTAACAAGTCGTCGGTATTGACTATCGTCGCTAAATGTTCAAGAGCAATAGCGGCGACACGTGTCGCCGCTAAAGGTCAAATTTTTTTTTAATACAGCAGCTGTATTACCAGCTGCCCAGCCAGTTTTTTTGGCCGAAAAACCAAAACCTGCCAATTTTCAAACAACGCAAGCATACACGTTTTCTAACATGAACATAATCAACATATACTCAAAGAAATATAGTTAAAGACTACGTTTAAGTCGTACATTATAATCCTACAACGTTTAATTAAATCATACATTAAAAACAAGTCACTCTTCGCCCCCGGATTCATTATCGAATAAGTCATCAGAATCGTAGCCTTTTGACTTTCCTTTTCCTTTTCCTTGTGAAGCAAGATAATTGTTAAGTTGGTTCAAAAAGGACGGGGTTTGGAATAAGCTGTTAACAAAATCCTACAATAATAGATAACAAAACGTATATTAGCATATATTTAACAAGGAAACATGCGTTCGTTTGTCATTTTATAAATTGCGTAGTTTACCTCGGAAAAGGGTTCTTGCGTTTGAGTGTGCGAAGACGACATGTTAGATGACGAGTGCGAGGACGTGTTGGAAGAAGGTTTAGGCCCCATCCCGCGGTACCATCCTCGCCGATCACCCAACGCTTCCTGATACGGGGCAATTGGCGGACCCTCACCGCTCCATTCACTTGTGGCCTGTTGTATGTTCCGCTGTATTTTACGAAGATGATTAAATATATATATATATATATATATTTGTTATAGAAAATAATACTTAAAAGAAATACTTACATAATTTTGTTCAGCAACCGGATCAACCCAATTCCCTTGATTGTCCGTGTGGGTTTTAGCATACGTAGGTACCCAATCCATATCCTGTTTAACATTAAACTTAGATTAGACATTAAATAAACAAAAAACTTACACACGCGCACACATACATAAAACATTACATTTTTATAGGCGGTGCTACCGTACGACGATGTCCCCCCACGGTATGGGAATTGTTGTTTCTCGCGTACTAGTGTGTTGGCCTCGCTTCTTTTAATATATTTTGCCTCCCGAAAACCTTCGATGGTTCTCAACCAGTTATCATAGGGCATATCCCGTGGATGGTATGCCCTTGCACTCTCAAGATCATTGTAAC
>JARYGA010047950.1:0-43959 GCA_030545235.1 Helianthus tuberosus
CAAACCTATGTCACGTGTCAGTACATTATAGGACGTGAATTTTCGAGGTGTTACATCCTCACCCCCTTAAAATAAATCTCGACCCCGCGATTTACTGAAATAAATGAGGGTATTTTTCTTTCATCGTGGACTCAACCTCCCACGTGTATTCGGGACCTCTACGGGCATCCCATTTTACCTTTACAATAGGCACATGGTTGCTTCGAAGCTTCTTAACCTGTCGATCCTCAATCGACACAGGTTTTTCAACAAACTTCAAGCTCTCTTCTACGTGCACATCTGTATGTGGTATAACCAGTGATTCATCAGCGAAACACTTCTTCAGATTGCAGATGTGGAATACATTGTGGATACCACTGAGCTCTTCAGGTAAGTTTAACTTATAGGCAACTGATCCAACACATTCGATGACTTCAAACGGTCCTATGTATCTCGGGCTTAACTTGCCTTTCTTACCAAATCGCATCACTCCCTTCCAGGGTGATACTTTAAGCAACACTTTGTCACCTACCTCGAAGTTGAAAGGTTTACGCTTCAGATCTGCGTAGCTTTTCTGCCTATCACGGGCAGCTTTGAGACGGTCACGAATCTGGACAATCTTGGCCGTCGTTTCCAAGACTATCTCCGGTCCTGACAATTGGACATCTCCAACTTCCGCCCAATAAACGGGCGTTCTACACTTTCTATCGTATAATGCCTCAAAAGGCGCAGCCTTAATGCTGGTATGGTAGCTATTGTTGTAGGAGAATTCGATTAACGGCAGGTGGTTATCCCAACTACCACCTAAATCGATCACACATGCACGAAGCATGTCTTCCAACGTTTGGATTGTACGCTCACTCTGTCCGTCTGTCTGAGGATGGTAAGCCGTACTAAAATTTAAACGCGTGCCCAGAGATTGTTGGAAACTTTTCCAAAAATGTGACGTGTATCTAGTATCTCTGTCAGAGATAATAGACACAGGTACCCCATGTAGAGCCACAATCTTATCTACGTACAGTTGGGCTAACATGTTGGAGCTATAGGTCTCCTTGATGGGTAGGAAATGTGCTGACTTAGTCAGTCTATCAACTATCACCCATATCGTATCATTTCCTTTCCTTGTCTTAGGTAACTTGGTGATAAAATCCATAGTTACCATTTCCCACTTCCAAGTGGGAAGTTCAGGTTGTTGTAGCAAACCTGACGGTTTCTGATGTTCAGCTTTTACTTGCGCACATGTCAAGCATTTAGCTACATAGGTGGCTATAGACTTCTTCAAGCCTATCCACCAAAAGTTTGCCTTCAGATCCTGGTACATCTTATCAGCTCCAGGATGAACGGAATATTTAGAGTTGTGGGCTTCCTGGAGGATAACATCTCGAAGTCCTCCATAAATTGGAACCCATATTCGTCCATTTAATCTTAGAATTCCGTCATTGCCAAGAGATAACTGCTCCTCAGTTACCCCTAGCTTTTCATTAGGGTAGTTAGCTTCCAACACAGCTTCCTTCTGTGCAGCTAACAACCTTTCATTCAAACTGTTCTTTATTTCAATGCTCTTGGCATTGATTCGGATGGGTTTCACCCTTTCCTTTCGACTCAAGGCATTGGCGACTACATTCGCCTTGCCGGGATGGTATCTGATTTCACAATCGTAATCATTCAAAGTCTCCATCCATCGGCGCTGCCTCATGTTTAAATCCTTCTGATTAAACAGGTGCTGGAGGCTCTTGTGATCAGAATAGATCACACACTTGATACCATATAAATAGTGCCTCCATAGCTTCAGTGTAAATACAACGACACCCAGCTCCAAGTCATGGGTGGTGTAATTCTTTTCATGCATCTTTAATTGTCGTGAAGCATAGGCAATAACCTTGCCTTTCTGCATAAGCACACACCCCATGCCAGTGTGTGATGCATCGCAGTAGACTACGAATTCTTCGGTACCTTCAGGCAATGTTAGTACAGGAGCGTTGCTCAACTTTTGCTTCAGAATATCAAAAGATTCTTGCTGCTTAGGTCCCCAATCGAACTTAATCTTCTTCCTAGTTAAGGAAGTTAGGGGTGCAGCAATTCTTGAAAAATTTTCGATAAAACACCTGTAGTATCCTGCCAATCCCAAGAAACTACGAATTTCTGTGGGCGTCTTCGGCTCCTGCCAGTTCATAACTGCTTCTACCTTAGCGGGATCCACTTGGATACCACGCTCACTAACCACATGTCCAAGGAATTGGACCTCTCGAAGCCAAAATTCACACTTTGAAAATTTGGCGTAGAGTTTCTCATGATGTAGAAGTTTAAGAATACAACGAAGGTGTTTCTCATGGTCAGCTTGGTTCTTCGAGTAAATGAGAATGTCGTCGATGAAAACGATGATGAATTTATCTAAGTAAGGCTTGCAAACGCGATTCATGAGATCCATGAACACGGCAGGTGCATTAGTGAGCCCAAAAGGCATCACTAGGAACTCGTAATGACCATAACGAGTCCTAAATGCAGTTTTGTGTACGTCTTCATCTCTAACCTTCAGTTGGTGGTAGCCTGACCTTAAGTCAATCTTCGAGAAATAACTTGCCCCTTGCAATTGATCGAACAGATCATCGATGCTGGGCAAAGGATACCTATTCTTTATAGTGACCTTATTAAGCTCACGGTAATCGATGCACAGACGCATCGATCCATCCTTCTTTTTGACAAACAGAACTGGCGCTCCCCAAGGAGACGAACTAGGTCTAATGAAACCTTTAGCTAGCAATTCATCCAGTTGTGCTCTCAATTCCCTCATCTCTGTTGGTGCCAGCCAATAAGGTGCTCTAGCAACAGGTGCTGCTCCAGGGATTATGTCAATTCTGAATTCCACTTGCCTATTTGGTGGTAAGCCAGGTAGTTCTTCAGGAAACACTTCAGGGTATTCAGAAATGACGGGGATGTCTTCCATCTTGGGTTTCGGCTCATCAATAGTCACTTGTGCCATGTAGACGACACAACCCTTCTTCAAACACTTAGAGGCCTTGAGCATAGTCACTTGCTCAGGCAGTCCATACCGGGTATCTCCCTGAATGGTAATTGATTCGCCAGATGGAGTCTTGATCACCACTTGTTTTCTATTGCAGACAATCTGGGCCTGGTTATGAGATAACCAGTCCATGCCTAATACGATGTCAAAACCGGCTAGCTTCAACGGAAGTAGGGACAAAGGAAAATAGTGGTTCTTAATGGATATGAAACATCCATCTAATATGGTTGAGGCGGTTTCTATGGTGCCATCTGCTAACTCCACCTCATATTTCACACTTAAGGTTTTAACAGGTAAATTCAGCAATTTGCAAAACTTATTATCTACAAATGATTTATCAGCGCCTGAATCAAAAAGTACCCTTGCATAGACATCGTTTATGAGAAAGGTACCTGTGATCACGTTATCGTCTTGCACAGCCTCCTTCGCATCCGTCCTAAAGACTCTAGCATTGGTCTTCTTGACCTCCTCAGGCTTCTTGGCGTATTTTGGGCAATTGGTCTTGATATGCCCCTTCTCATTACAGCTGTAGCAGGTTGCATCCTTCAACTTTTTGCAATCCAAGGTCTTGTGTTCCTTGGACTTGCATATACCACAGGAAAAAGTTCTTGACTGAGTCTGCGAGTTCGATTCAAACCTTGCAGACTTTGCACTTGGGCTTATCACCAGTTTGATGCCCATCTTTCTTAGATTCTGACCCTTTCTTGTGGTCACTGTTTCCTCGGTGCTTCTTGTTTGACCTTCGTGAATTTTCATCTTCACGTTTCCATTTCTCAGGATCCTTATTCCTCAGCGATCTTTGTCTGACCACGTCCAGCGTGAGGGATAAAGATATATCAGCTACAGATCTGAAAGTAGCTGGCCGAGAGGCCTTCACGCTTGCCTTGATTTCTGGGGCTAAACCCCCGATGAAACGAGCTATCCTTTTGGGTTCCGGTGTCACCAGATACGGAACCAACCTCGACATTGTATTAAAGCTCGTGAGGTAAGCTTGGCAATCTAGATTGGTCATTACCAATGAAAGAAAATCTGACTCAATCTTTTCGACCTCATGCTGAGGACAGTAGTTCTCCCTGATGAGGGCAACAAATTGTTCCCATGACATGTTATACAGGGGAATCTTCCCAGTGGCTTGGATTAACGATCTCCACCAGGCTAAAGCCTCACCTTTAAATAATTGAGACACAAACTTGACTATATCCCTCTCAGCGCACCCGCTGATATCCACTACTGTGTCCATCTCATCTAACCACGTCATGCAGTCAATGGCTCCCTTTTCCCCAGTGAAATCTCTGGGCTTGCATGAAACAAAACATTTGTAGGAGCAACCCTTATCACGGGGTCCTTGATTCAGCATGATCTTTTGAGACGGAGCACTGTTGTGGTTTGAGGAGTGTCGATCATCATCTTTCTTGGGTTCTTCCTTCTTGGAGGGAGGCTTGCTGTGAGCCTCAGAATGAGTCTTTGGCTTTGAACGCGGCGCATATAGGGTCCTACTTCGAGTCCCACTATAATCTTCATACTGCCGCTCTAAGGCCTTTGTAACAGCGTCGTCTACTAACGCCTTCAGTTCAGCACCCATTATATTAATTCGGGCGTTATCATTATTCTCCCTTGGGTGACTATTAATTTCATCCGAGTCAGCCATTTTAAATTTGAACTGTTGCATAAGACAATGACAATAGTTTATTTGGGAGTTTATTATGGAATTGCCCCTTAGGGTAATTCATTAACCATGGTAAACATAGACCATATTTGGTTAATTTGTTACTCACATTTATTTAGGATTTCTATAATTTAACCTAATTATAAACAATAACAGTATTATTAATAGCACAAAAGGCCTAGTCACAAGGACATTTTAAATTATAAGCCATGATTTCAGAGAATCAAGGCATGAAGGTTTGAACATAGTTCTTTACCTTTTCAGACAGGGTCGAAGACTATTACTGTCTTTTGCCTCATATGGAAATGAGCAAGGCCCGTAGGCACTATATCACCAACGTATGGTCAAAATATGATCATCTTAATTGATGATTTAAACCCATGATTCATAGATCATTAAGTTGGGTTAGGAATCTTTGGAAATATCCTTATATAAAAATGACGTGTGTGATTTTTAACGAATCACGTCTGCCAGGAGCGTTAACATGTTTTCAGATGTTAACTGGGATTTTGAATCTTTTTAACAGGTTTTACCATCTTGGCCAGGTCTTATAATGACATGCAGGCTAGGTTATACCTTTAAGATTCTTAGTTAATATTTAAATAGGCAGATAAATTTTTAAAAGGAATGATTTTAATTCATTTATTTCATATATAATTTATTTATGCATATAATGGAAAAAATGAAATTTATAAATTATACATTCCATTAATTATTAATAGATTACACATCGCCCTAAATAGGACTTTTTAATAGAACAACATACCCACGCAGGGGTCAGACTGAAATACTAGTCCACGCAGGGACTTAAACATACAATATACCCTCGTAGGGGTTAACAGAAAGATAGACCCACGCAGGGGCTTAACAAGCAAACATACCCACGCAGGGGTTAAAACAACAAGACAGGCCCACGCAGGGGCTCAACTGATACAAGAAAAATTACAAACAACAATGGAAGGATTCAATGGTCCTTCTTGCTCTTCCCTTTTATTAAACTTGTCAATCACTGGAAGAAACTTTGTCGCTCCCTGCGGTCTCTGTGGAAATCTAGCTCGACTTGGTCCAATCTTTGAAGAATTTCTTCCCTTTCGGGTGGTGAGAACCGTGGCGGTTGCGATTGTTGCCGAATTATAGGTCTAGCAGGTATTTGGTACCCAAGAGTTGGGTACCCTACTCCCCAAGGAGCTCCATACGGTCCTTCAGGATGAAGGGCGTTATAGTTGGCCGCTACCAAGTATGGGTCGGCTTCAGCGTAATTATAGTTGGTGTGAACCGGCTGCTCAAACGGGTTATATGCCATTGAACCACTGTAGGCAGGAATTGGGTTATCAAAACTCATCGGCGGTGGCTGTGGTGCAGCTGGGTTTGAAGGCCCACCCATTTGCGGGTCTTCATATAGTGGCGGATAATGACTGCCACTTGAGTGTCGAGGAGAGCTGAAGTGAAAATCTCCTCCACGCGCGGACATTCGCGCGCCTGTCCTCTTACGCCTTGGCGGTTCCGGAGGTGCCTGATTAACTGGTGGCGATGGAGGCAGTGGCGTGACTGCCACAAATCGTGAATCCCCAGAGGGATCCTGCTGTTGCTGCTGCTGGTGAGGCAACGAATGATGAGAAGGTGTGAAGTACCATTCGTGCTGGTTAAACCGTGCTTGAAAGCTGTCTGGACCACCGTAGGGTGATCCGTGAAAAGAAGATCCATCTGAGATCTCTATGGGATGGTTGGGGGTCCCGGTTGCAGGCTCACCGGGATCCGTGTCCTCGTCCATATCTTCTGCATGATCGCCGGAGAAATGATCCTCTGGCCCCATTGGGTTAAAACCCACTGGTTCTGGTATGTAGTTTGCCGGGTTAAACCGGCCCTGAAAAACAGGTGTGGGGTCTCCAAAGGAATGGTGCGATAGGGATCGCTGTAGAGGTATGTAAGAAGGTTGAGGGTTATCGGGCTCATTTTCCGACTGTGGCCCATAAGAGTTATGAAAGGGAGGCGTCGAACTGTGCGAGACAGACCGTCTCGCAGGCTCAAAATGGTTCATCCTGTTCTCTCGAGGATCGGCACTCGCGGTGACAGAAGGAGCTCGCATGTGCGAAGGCCCGGCCTCGTGATCATTGCGGGCGGTGATTGGCCCCTTGCCTCGTCCTCTTCGTCTGAAAAATCTTGGCGGCATATTTAGTCCTGTCAATATAACATAAGATAATGACAAGAATATATAAAATAAAGGACAAAACAAAACAAAGTAGAAATTGTCCTATGTTATTTGTCTAGACTCGAAAGTTTTAGGAATGTGCAATTGTGTCATTGAGATTAAACACAAAAGGCTAGTGTTTAATTCACTCAATGTTGGCTCTGATACCAACCTGTCACACCCCGAATTCCACGTGTCACCGGTGGGCCCGGTGGGGAGTATCGTGACGTGGTTGGCAACATAATAGTCAAACAACACAATATTTAAATGCACGGCGGAAGCAAATGAAAGATATATTTCAACCGAATATAATATTGTAATATCGAGTATCACAACAGTTGAAATTTAATCCACAGACGGATCACAAATAAATAGGAAACAGTAGTTCAACAGACTTTAGGCATCTTAAGCTTGCGAGACTCTTTATTGATGCTAAGGAGAAATCCAACCTATTACGATTAGTACCTGCATTTAATCTTTTTGGGAAAATACGTCAGTTTACACTGGTAAATACAATTAACCGACTCATTTTAAAAATGATTAAAAATTTATTTGGATGCACGTGGCATAAACATGTTATAACTTGGGATAATTATTTAAATATATAAACTTGTAAAAGAATTACATGTTCCTTATGCGTTCAGTAGCCTGGATCATGCCGGGTTAAAGATCAATAGACACACCACATTATTTATTTATGCACTGATGGGTGTACGCCTACACCCCGCGCTTAGGTCGTGGCCATTTCGTAAAATGATGCCAAGGATATCCGGGACATGGTCATTAATCCCCCAAAGGCTTTAAGCAAAAAAAACATATTTAAACAGGTCATCTCGATTATACTTAACCACCAAACGATTAAGGTCGAATGCCCGACCAAGCGGTATTTTATATACCGTACCCCAAACCCGTATAAGGGAAAATAAGTTAAAAGTTTTTACCTTTGCAAGTATAATTCACAATTAGCAAATGCGGGTAGCTTTTACCGGTCTCCTATTCTGGAACAAAGGTTTATAATAACCTATTAGAATCCTAACGGTCTTTAGTTAAGCATTAAGCTTAGACCGATTAGTTTTAAAGATACGGTTCGTACGCACGATTAAGCGAAGACCGGGATAGGATGTGATTTAGACCCGACAAGTTTAAAGACTTGCTTAATATGGGTATATTATACACATTCTGGATTTTGAGATAAAAACGATAAGGTTTGACCCGTTTCGGCTAGTTTACGCAAACTAGTTACATAAACCGAACGCGCAAGAAGCGTAACGGGTAACCGTAAGAGCCATATACAGGTTTCCTAAGTTAATATGCCTCTAATATATTGTGACATCAGTAAGATATCTTTTATTATGCCCGAAACGAATTTAAACACAAACTATGCCCCGTAGGGGTAATTTGGTCATTTACAAGGTTATAAAAGAGTTCAAGTATTAACCTGAGTTACAGGTCTGATGTAATCAGCAAAAATACTCAATTTAATAAGTTATAACAGTAGGGTAAAGTATATATATGAAATTTATCAATTATAACCAAACTATGCACCGTAGGGGCATTTTGGTAATTTCACATAAGCCGAAAAGCTCAAAACTGAAGTCTGAGTTCAACAACTTTTGCTTACTGTTAAATTATTATAAATTACCTAAAATATCAGTAGGTATCAACCCTTGTATGTTTAAAATAGTTTTAGTACATACTACGCGTTAAAAACGCTTAAAAAGGCGATTAGAAGCCATTTCCGGGTTCTATATAGAAAGCTGATATTTTTATTATTCCAGAAGGCTTAAAATAATTTATTTATCATATGAAATCAGTAGGAAAAAGGTTTGGGGTCAAAAAGATATGTAAAACTCATTTTATAGCCCAAAAGGGCAAAACCGACATTTACCGAATTAAGCTTATGACTCTAAGTTATGCTCAGCCTAAAATTAATTAAAAATCTTCAAAAATCCCAAAATAATATATTACATCAGTGGGTAAAGATTTTGATATCAAAAAGTGGGTTTAAATAGGCTATATGCTAATTATGCCGTTTAATCGCTAAAGAAGATTTCTAATTACGCTAATGAGCATAACTCTCAATCTACACCTCAAACTGATGTCAAATTTTGGGTGCAAGTTTATAATTTAGTAATTAAGGTTTCTACTCTTTTACAGTTTTAAAAATCACGTTTTATGGTGAAAAGGGCATAATGGTCAACATATAGGCAATTAACGGAATCATGCATATTAATTGGATAACTATTGAACCAAGGTGTATAATCACAGAGGATTATACTAGCATGTAACCTAGTCCAATTAAAGCTCTAAGGCATTTCTAAAACATGCTTAAACGGGTCAGAACTGAAAGTCAAAGCAAAAGTCAAATTATGCGACTTTCGGTTCCGAACCGGGTCTCTACTGAGAATTGTCGGGTTGAACATGTTTGGACATGTTCTTATATTAATTACCAAGTTATATTAATGATCAAACAGGTTGTATGGGTTCTACATTGCTAATTATGCATAAATTAGAAATTAAGCATTCTGTTGACTTTTTAATAACAAGTTTGACCCGGCATTTGACCTAGTTAGAGTGGGAATCAGAGGGTGCCCTTTTAAGGGTTTAATGCCCACATAATCACCAACTTATAACTACTTTCAATTCGACTAATCACTGGACTATCAATGATTAATCGTTAAGTCAACCGTTAATTACGACGGTTTGACTTTTAAGCTAAAACTAAGCAAAAACTTAACTAAGAAAGGTTAAGCATACTTACTGAAGTCCTATGCACGATTTGTGATCACTTGAGTCTGCTTTGGAGCTCCAGAAATGATCAGAAATGCAGGAGAAAGGTGTGAGCACAATGTTGCAACCTTGTGGCCTTTTATAGTGTTCAATCTCACTTAGATCATTGACAACAAGTGCTATCAATGGCCATGGATCATCATCAGATGTCCCTAAGTGCCTAGGACTGTTAAGGGGTCGCCCATATTGTGAAAATATCTGTTTTGGGTCGGTTATGCGCATAAAGAGGCTGCTGTCTAGAGTTTCTGCAACTGGGCGTCTGACGCGGCCCGCGTAAAGTATTGTTAATCTTTACGCGGCCCGCCTGAGAGTGAAGGTCAGATTTTACATTTTCAAGTTGTTGCATATTTGTCTCTTGGCCTTTTGAAGGGTCAACCAAACTTATTTCTTTCATTTTGACCCCTTCATATTTATTTACAAGGGCTTCAAGACTTATACCCATTTTGCCAAGTCCTTGGTTACTTTGTTATTACCCGAAAAGTCACAAACTTTCAACGTTGACGCTTTAACCCATTGTATACCAATTTGATCATAACTTTCTCATATGATAACGAAACTTTATGAAATTTCTATCATGCATTCTAGTGAGCATAATTAATCGTTACAAAGCTTCGGGTTTGCTAAAAGGTCACTCAGAGGTATAACTTAAACATGTTGACACATTTAACCCCTGTAGTTTGTAACCTCTCACTTTCTTTCATATTTAGCTTCGTATGATCCATGATTTATTCGTTTGAAGGTATAAACATCATGTAGGGTTATTGTAAAGTATATTTATTCACTGTTGACAATTTAGAACCCGTATATTCACATACTCTTCATGTTTGTCAACTTTAGTCCTTCAAGAACATTCTTTCACACGTTCAAACCTATGACACGTGTCAGTACATTATAGGACGTGAATTTTCGAGGTGTTACAGATAAAACCATGTTTTGAAAGGTAGCTTTAATATAGGATAAACCCGGATACATAAAACAACTTTTCTTAATTTAATTTAATTGTTAAATTAAGCCACTTCTGTAAGCCTTTTGGTGCCGTATCCAACTCTTATTCGCTATCTACTGTATTTACCTGAAACGCGTTTTAAAAACATTTGGTCAGCAAGAAATACTGGTGAGTTCATTCAGTTTGTACGAAAATGATACATGGTTATAAATTATAGCATAAGAGCGATTAGAATGGCTTCTATCTTATTTTTATCTGGCGCCGTGTCACCTCCTGGTGACGATGGTCATACCACTATTGGGTCCTGTCACCCAAGTAGTGATGATTATCCCCGTTAGGTCAATGAACCTAACAGGGAGAAAATTAGTAATGTGCACAATACCCCACTAGCCAGTGATTCAAGATATCCACGACTTACTCCCTGTAATTTTAACTTTTTGAAAATAATTTGAGGTATTGTAAAACAGTTGATAAAAAGAGAATGACTCACCTTATAAGCATGCAGTATTGATTTAACAAGCTTCTTGATTCTACTCCTTCTGATAATTAAGCATATACTTTATGGTTTTGAACCTTCTGATGATTAAGCATCCATTTTGATTGTAAGAGTATGGTGTAGAGTTTCGGGTAGTTAAACATTTAGTTTAACAGAGTGGAATATGTATTAGTGTAAAACCACATCAAACCTAACGATGGTCACGAGATTCGAACCTTAACGAAATTCACAAAATATAGTCTTGTTTAGACAGCACTTTGGCATCCGTTTAACGAACTCACAAAGTACAACACTTTGGCATCCGTTTAACGAACTCACAAAGTACAGCACTTTGGCATCCGTTAGTTGTTCCTGAATCGATCAGACAGAACATCGCATCGGTGATTATTGGTTAGAACACCAACGTATAGAGAGAAGAAGAAAAGAAATGAGCAAAGGAAATGAATTCCTAGGCTTCTTATTTATAGGTAAGAAGTATGAAATTTCTAGGAAGTTTCCTTTGTATTTTCTAGGAAATTACCTATATCTTTTCTAGGAAGTTACCTATACATCTTCTAGGAAGCTTCCTACCCATATATGTATCTTCTTATACCTTCCTCGCACCTTCCTTTGTTATTATCTATCTCATATATATATATTTATTTTCATGTATATCTATTTAGGTGTTTAATTTACTTACTTAATTAATCTTACTTAGCTTAATTAATCCCGCTTAGCTTAATTAATCTTGCTTAACTTAATTAATCTCGCTTAGCTTAATTAATCTTGCTTAACTGATTAATTAATCATACTTAACTTAATTAATCATACTTAACTGATTAATTAATCTTACTTATCTTTAATTAATCTTACTGAACTGATTAAGTTTAACTTATCTATTAAGGTTTCTTAACCGCTAAGTTTTATTTAACTAGTAAGATTACTTAATTGCTAATTATTCTACTTTAGCATCTCCCTGGTTACGAGTTCTAATTTTTAGATAAAATGGAACTCGTATTAGTGTATTAACCCAATTCAACTTTAACGATAATCACGAAATCAAAACCCTCACGATGAATGACAAAGTATAGCCCGAGTTCGAGCAGTACTTAAACATCCATCGGATTCATGACGAATGACAAAGTACAGTACTTAAACATCCATCGGATTCACGACGAATGACAAAGTACAGTACTTAAACATCCATCGGACTGGTTTCAATCGATCGGATAAAGTATCGTACCAGTGATTAGAGTTATCACCCTAATAACGGGCAGAGTTTTCGGGATTTAGAAGGTACAATCCCGAGCTACTATTTACTATAATAAAAGCTGAAGGAAAGAAAAGAATTGAGCAGTTTGAAACGTAGTAGTGATCGAGTTAATACCCTGGATTCGTAGCAGCGTCTTGACACCGAAAAACTTGTTTTCAGCAGAATATGACCGTTTTGAGACTAAGATTTCGAACACAGAAGCAAGTCCCATGCACAGGCTACTTATAGCAACATTTTAGGTTTTACGCGGCCCGCGTAAACCTTAGCATGAATCTTACGCGGCCCGAGAGGGAGTTTGGATCAGATCGGAGGTTGCTGAGTCATCGAGGGTCTTGACACGTGTAACAACACGTGGCCTTGATCGTTATCTCGTAGTTTGCCTTGCTTTCGCGGCCCGCGTAAGCTTGGCTTAACCTTTACGCGGCCCGCGAGCGAACCAAATATCTTGTTTTTCTTGCTTTCACCAAGCACGAAGGTATTTCGGGTCCGTTTCTTGCACTAGGGGTGTTTTTAGGAGCGTTTAGGGTTACGTTAAGGGTCCTAGTAGAGTCGTTACATCGATCCCCTCATAAGTTAAGCTACTATTAATACTTTAACCCGGCTGCTTAGGACTGTATCCCTGCTGACCCAGACTACTTAGCCGAGGGTAACGTCACCTTCAAAAGAGGGGCCTACCACATTATGCATTAATAACTTAATTAATTATCTTTCAATAATCCGACCCTTTAGGATTGTATCCTTGCTGACTTAAACTACTGGGTTGAGGGTAACGTCACCTTGTCTATCTCTTAACAAAGTGCAAAAGTGCGGAAATAATCAAAGGTTACACTAAACACGAGTCGGAGCCAAGTGATTCATCTTGTCTATCTGTTTTATTTTTATTTTCAGCATTTTAGTTAGTTTTTATTTTTCTTAGTTTAAAACATTTTTCTAAACTTTTTGATTTGATTAGACGTTGAGGATAAACCGGTACTAAAAGCTCTTGTGTCCTTGGACGACCTCGGTATCTTACCAACACTATACTACGCTCACGATGGGTGCACTTGCCCAAATGTGTGTTTTGTGTTAGTAAATATCGTGTTTTATAAATTTAAAACTTGGCTAAAGAAAGTGTAAAAGGGCTTAAAATATACTTAAACCTATATATACACCTAACGCACATCAAGTTTTTGGCGCCTTTGCCGGGGACACAAGGATTTTAAGAAAGTTAGGAATCAACGGCCTAATCGTTTTTTCTTATTTTTTTAGGATTTTTCTTAACTTTTCAGCTTCTGCAGAACTCAGCACGGGCCGTGCCCGCTGAACACGCCCCGTGCCCAATCATTGGAACTGGCAATCCTGTTTTAAGTCAGACAGTAAGCTGAACACGGGGCCGTGCCCACTCAACACGCCCCGTGCCCAAGATTCAGTTACTGAAAACAGAACCGTAAGATCCCGACGGTTGGTAATTTCTGACACAAACATAAGTGATACTGATATTTTTCATTTTCGGCACTCTTATGGTGCGTGGTGTCAAATATGTGGTGGTTCCCATAAGGACTTAGAATGTTATTTTCTAAATTATAAACCCCACTATATAGACCCATCGTTTCCCTGTATCCTTAAGAGGGGCGAAAGTAAAAATAATCCCTATCTCTCCCTTGAATGCTCTCAACCAGAATTTCTAGGAGAAATGCTTCTTGATGAACTATTTCAATTAGAAGATCTAATTCTTAATTGGTTAAAAGAACTTAGGATAGATTTCAATAATTTATCTCAAAACGATAACCAAGAAGAAGTGTTGGGATCGCATTCAAACAACTTCGTTGTTCTCGACGATACCTCTAAATCTAGCAAGGACTTGAGCTATAGTCGTCCCTGTGTCGATTGTGCCGTGAAGGACTCCCCATCGACTTCGTTCGATGCATACATAGACCTGAGCGATTCGGCATACACCTTCTTTAATGAGAGCCCGGGAAAGGGTTGGACTTGTACACCTACATATAGCATAGGAATCACCCTCACCGACAACCTCTTGCGTTCTCGTCTTAATCTAGAACAATTAAGGTATCTTAGGCACTTTGGGGTTGTTCCATCCAGTAAGGAACCGCCCGATCTGGAAAAATTCCTTAAAAATAGACAAACTTCATAAACAACCTTTCAACACGGGGCCGTGCCCAGGTCAACACGCCCCCGTGTCCACCAGAAGATTCCCTTCTGACTTTTTGTCAAAATACGGACAAAATGTGTCAGGATCTTGCATGCACACGGGGCCGAGTCCAGCCGACACGGGGCCGTGTCCAGCATGCTGTCGTTTTCTATAAATGCAGCCAAGAATCCTGCACATTTGGACCATCCAGGGACAGAGATTTGAAGGGATCTTCTCACCTACCATCCTAGGTATGTTCTAAAAGAAGGTTCTAACAAACATCTTGTCCTTTCCTCTTTTATCCATTACCTTCTTCTTCATCTTTCTTGCAACAACACCTCCATTGAAGCTTAAATCCAAGCTTTATTGTGATGTTTGTTAAGTTATTGTTCAAGGGATCTTGTTAAAAATAAGTTACACAACATTGTTTTAAGTTATTTCTGCTGAAAAATGCCTCATAAATTGGAAAAATAATTTGAAACTCCAAGATCCTTTGTTCTAAAAAAAGACTGCAGAAAGGTGAACACGGGGCCGTGCTCATTGAGCACGGGGCTGTGTCCGTCATACTGTTTCATTAAAATGAACTATCTTCAGTTTGTTTTCGTAGAATGTCTAGCCAAAACAGTGGAACCACTTCTGCGCACTCCATAAACAGTCGAAGGGAAAGAAGGTCATCAATTGAAGCAACTCTCGTACGATACGTAATGGCGTTACGTGAAGCTCTTGACGAGATGACTTTGCTGGAGGAGGTCCTAATAGACCGTATAAATTATCTTACGGTGGGGCTGGAAAACAGTTTTCAAGAAATTAACCTCTTGCACCAGAGGTTAAACATTCTTGTAACACCTCCCATGGAACCAATCCTCCCTCAAGAGGATTGGAACCTAGCACTTGGAATCCACAATCCTAATGGGTGGGATGACCTTCCAGCGGAGCCTCCTCTTGAAAATCTACAAGAAGTCCTGGTGGAAGTTGTACCTCCTCAAACTAACGCCAATGAACCCGCCTTCCTTCTCCCAAGGGAGATAGAGGAATGGCTCGCCGAAGTGTGAGGAACCCATGCCCGAAGAAAAGAAGTTTTTCATGCCGCATCTAACCAAGAGAATTATCTTTTTGGAAATTTTGCTAGTAAAATAAAGTTTAGGCTAAAACTTCTTGATTTGGATTTCTTGTGTTTCTTTGACCTACTTATCTAGAATCTTAACCCTTAGGACTACTATGTAATTCTCTCTATGACTTAATGAATGATGGTTTTAGTTAATTTGGTGTTTGGATGGTGTTGAAACAAATAAAACACACCCGGGATGGCAAAGGAAACAAGGGAAACTTGAACCAGCACCCCATGCAGGAAAACAGGGCCATCCGATAATTTCTTCGTTAACAATAAGTTCAGCACGGGCCGTGTCCGCCTAACACGGCCCCGTGCTGCACAGTCTGCAAAAAATGCCCAGTTCAAGTAAACTGGACACGGGCCGTGTTCACCCAACACGCCCCCGTGTCCAGACTTCTGTTTCTCTTTTTCAATTTTGTTACTGGCACCTGAACAAGGGGCCGTGCCCGGACAACACGGGGCCGTGTCCAGCGCCCAGTAACACAATTTTTTTGCTTTTTCACACCTTTTTACACATTCAATCAACCTAAAAACTTATTTTTGGGACACATTGAGGACAATGTGTAATTTAAGTGGGGGGGGGGGGATGCTAAAACCTTGAATCTTGCAAGTCCTAACTACAAGCCTTACACAAAACTCTATTGAAACCGCGAATCACCACCAAATTTAAAAAAAAAAATCATTTTTTTTACTTGTCTAGGTTTAACTTGGGAGTTTCAAATTCTAAAAATGTTATATTTTTACAAATTTACAACCGATAGCGTCGTGATAAAAAGAACCAACATAAGAAAATTAGGAAACGGCATGACAAGCTTAGTTAAAATTTGATTATATATACTTGATCACATAAAAAACTCATTCCCACAAAAGTGAGTTTTGAGCCTTTATTGAGCATACAAATACATATCATTAAACTAAATGCTCATTTTTCGTTTCTTGTGTGAATAGCCGCTTGGTTCTGACGACTCTAGAACTTGCCACGACGATGCATTCTCGGTCCTCACCAACTTAAACCCGAGTAAGTAAATGATGGAGGCATTAGGACTAACCCTTTTTATTTCTACACCATTATTTTCTTTTTTTTTTCCACCTACCCAAAATCCCCCTAGTTAGCCCCTTTGATCCTAAACCTTTTCATTTCATAACCCAAACCAAACACCCTTTCACCCACCAAAACCCTTTTTATTTTCAACCTTTTATTTTAGTAATAAGCCCGGTTTTTCTTATGACTTAAAAAAAATGTTGATAATGAAGCAAAAGAGAAATAAACAAACAAGTTTATCAAAAATAAATTGTTTGAATAAAAGCTTCATCAAAATAAAAAGTTGCAAAAATAATAGAAAGTCTTACGAAAACCGACGCTTGTTACACTTTTCGCCCTTTCACTAACCACTAACCCAACCACCTACCTTTAACCCAAGCCTAACCCTTCACCCAAAAGTCCTCTTGATATTTACAAAGGTATATAGTTAAAAAGGAAGAGGATTGATTGCTTGGCAAGCCTATGGTAGGAATAAGTTCCATGCCGCTCTCGAGTGATTCACTAAAATACATCTTCGGCCGAGTGTTGAGTGATCCCCCGTGAGGTATGTGAACTTGTATATAAATGGAATTTTAAAGAGGCATGTTATGCCCTAATAAGTAATTTATCTTATGAAAAGTTTTAAATAAATCATGACGAATAAGATTGTAAATAAATAAAAATAAAACTAAATAAAGAATCTTGGAAATCCCGACACTCTATGACAAACCCAAAAAACCTTCTCTTCTACCCATTCCATTTGGGAGTGTAAAGCCACATTATAAAGAGTTTTGCTTGAGGACAAGCAAAGATTCAAGTGTGGGGGTATTTGATGTGTGCAAAATGCAACATATAAATTACATCAATTGTGGCATAAAACTAACCCTTTTTTAGTACTAATGTTGGAAAAAGTGTGCTTTTGTCTTCCTTTTGTATTTTCAGGATTAAATGAGCTCAAATTAACAAAAGAAGCAAAAAGGCAGCTAAATCTAACATAAATACAAGAAAAGGAACAAACGTGACATGCCCGACCCCACGACAGCATCTTCCCAAGCAAAACAAGAGAACAGGAGGCTGAACACGCCCCGTGCTCAATGAGCACGGGGGCGTGCCCAAGTGTCAGCATAAAAGACAAAGTTGTAGAAGCTTCCATCGCCCACCACGGGGCCGTGCTCAGCGGACACGGGGCCGTGGTCAACTATAAGATTCGCAGAATCCTGGCAAATCTTGATAGTACAGATATGCTTCTGCACACGGGGTCGTGCCCAGCGGACACAGGGCCGTGGTCAACTAATACAGACAAAAGCAATTAATGAAGACAGAGAATGATGTGGACACGGGGCCGTGCCCGAGCTTCTGTTAAGCCTATAAATAGGAGTGCTTGGCTCAAGCTCAAACCATCCCTTGGCACACCACCTCTCTCACACTTCACCCACCACCCACCACCACCATAACACCATCATCCACCACCATCATCCATTGTCCATCATAGAGTGTGTGAGTCGTCTCGGGATCCAAGATTGATCGTAAGAGTTCTTGACAATCAAGGCCATGTTTGCCTAAGTCTCTTACATCACTTGGTGAAGACAAAGTGTCTAGTGTAATACTTTTTATTTTTAATCTTTTCGCACTTTTTAATTGGTTATGTATTAATGACTTTAATAACTAGTTTCTTATGTTGAAGGTGATTCTTCCTTATCGTTTGTCCGTGGTGTCTTGGCATTATTTTACTGTCTATATAAAATAAAAGATTTTCACCATTCATATCTCCACGGTCTATATGGAGGTATGTTGGCTACCTGGTCGGGGGTTAAGGGAACGGTTTGGTAAGAGTCTTGCCATTGTTCAGTGTATAGATCCTGCAAAGGACCTGGGTCAAATTTAGTAGGACTTCCTTCAATACCTACCGGTATTGGATAGCGGGGTTCCAAACTCTTTGATCCCCTCATAAGTTAAGCTACTATTAATACTTTAACCCGACTACTTAGGACTGTATCCCTGCTGACTCAGACTACTTAGCCGAGGGTAACGTCACCTTCAAAAGAGGGGCCTACCACATTATGCATTAATAACTTAATTAATTATCTTTCAATAATCCGACCCTTTAGGATTGTATCCTTGCTGACTCAAACTACTGGGTTGAGGGTAACGTCACCTTCAAAAAGGGGCCTACTACAATAACTAAGATAATTTCTTAACAAAGTGCAAAAGTGCGGAAATAATCAAAGGTTACACTAAACACGAGTCGGAGCCAAGTGATTCATCTTGTCTATCTGTTTTATTTTTATTTTTATTTTCAGCATTTTAGTTAGTTTTTATTTTTCTTAGTTTAAAACCTTTTTCTAAACTTTTTGATTTGATTAGACGTTGTGGATAAACCGGTACTAAAAGCTCTTGTGTCCTTGGACGACCTCGGTATCTTACCAACACTATACTACGCTCACGATGGGTGCACTTGCCCATATGTGTGTTTAGTGTTAGTAAATATCGTGTTTTATAAATTTAAAACTTGGCTAAAGAAAGTGTAAAAGGGCTTAAAATATACTTAAACCTATATATACACCTAACGCACATCAGCAGGCATAATCCAAAAAACGAAGCGAGGAGATGAAACATAAAGTAGCATTTGAAAACCCTTTTCCTTCTGTCATAGGGCTGCACCAATTATGAAACACGAATCACGAAAGAAAGTTAGATTTAGCACATTAAAGATGAAGAAAAAGACATACCTATTGCTTAGTTGCCTCCTATTGCAATTTAGAGCATACAAATTCTAATCATTTTATATAATATTACAGTAATCGTGTATATAATACTAAATTTTGGGGATACAAAGTGTTTTACATCAGCCAAAATTGTAGGTATAATTACACTAATCGTGTATGAAAGTGGTTGAACCCCAACTCATTTAACCACCTCTACATACTTGCATAGAGAGCTTCACATGAAAAGAAGCTTCTAGAGCAAACAATGATAACAATAACATATATTTGTTCAGGTTGTGATTTCAATCCAATTCCTTGTCATCATAATTTACACACTTAATTGCTTATTAAAATAAATAAACATTCGAACAACATGTGAATCATGTCAACCAAACCATTACCCAACCAACCTAATTACCGACCAACCCATTTTGTCACCTTTAATAGCAAGGAGAACTTCATGTGGAAAGAAACTTCTATAGAAAATAAAGATTAAAAAACATGTGATTTTATGGTAAAGAGACACCTGTGAAGCTGCACTGAGATCTGTACTCTTCTCAACTAAACTGCCCAGTTTTTCGCCTCTTTCAAGAACGCTAATCAATTGCTTTACCGGTTCAAAAGCACCATTATTGCTTTTTGTTTTCACTATTAATGTACACCAATGTTGTCCTCTTCTTATTGGAGAGTTGAAAGAAAAGAAAGGACCTCTTAAATACATGCCCGCTATACGCTATACGATCATATTCCATCCTAATATTCATCCCAGGTATCAGGCTATTAGGAATTTTCAATAAATTAGACCAAAAAATATGTTTCTGGACAAATATTTTAAACATATCAAGCTTACAAACCAACTGTTAAAGCTAATTAGTCTAATTCTAGTTCATATAAAAACAAAGACTCAAAGTGTTGGTATTCCAATAACTGATTACCCACCACAAATCATCAATCTCCACCTCTAAATCAAAAATACACATTGATTTTAACCTAATTTGAAGTTAAATTCGCTTAATACAAAAGTAGTTGAATATTTGAAAAGAAATTGAAGCAAATAATTAGAAGCAAACTAACCTTAGATTTGAAGAAAATCAAATCTGGATGAACCCTTTTGACCATCATCTTCTCCGGCCACCCCGTTTTTTAGATCTGAACCATCTTATGCTTCAATTAAATTCAGATTCATCGGCTAAAGTATAGAGTAACTTCATTGAAGACATATTGGCTGTCGGCTTTGTTTGTCAAATTTGAACCGAACCCTAAACCATGAATCTGATCTGAACCCAACCGTAAACCATAAATCTGATAATATGAACATCAAAATCTAAACAATAGAGAAATAACGGAATCATACCTTGGTGTGGACGACATTTGATTATCAGAAATATAACAGATCCAAGATCAAGAAACCTTAGGTGACAACAAATGAAAATCAATTCAATAAACTATTAAAACGAAGATTAAATGTTAAATAATGATAAAATCTTGATGTTTAATTGAAAGTATCCATGACCTAACCTTGATTTGAAGATTAATTGGAAGATCTTGAGGATCGGCGGAGAAGAAAGCGAGAGAGAATATGGTGAAACCCTAATGCGTTGTGGAAAACTGAACAAATTCGGGTTATAAGAAGCCTTTTATACCACCGGGTATTTGACCCGAATTCTATTTAACGGGTTCACGTTTTTCGTTTAGGATGAATGTGTATGTCAAAGGAAGCCTAGTAATGCCATGTGTCATGCGTAGATTTAAAATAATGCCATGTGTTATATGGTAGCTAGAAAAAGGACATGTGGCACCCTAGGTATGTCCTTTATTAGGATGGATAGATAATATACTTAATCATGACCAATTTTCATCTCAACTTTTAGCATAATTTACTTTATCGTCACCCATTTTCTGATATTACATTATTCGTGTTGTCATATCTTAAGGCATATATTTTTAACGGCCAACGAGAATAAAGCGCGGTTACACGAGTAACCCAATCGCAAAAGGCGATCTCATACGCCCGTAATCGCAGACAGTATTGGGTAGCCTAAGACCACCATTACCAGTTCCGTCCTGGGTAAAACCCGCCACCGAAAGACTCACTCCAATAAAACCAGGTTGAGATCGAATTCGAACTTGAGACATCTGGCATCAAACCCAAATATTCACTTCCAAAACCAGAGATTTTGGTTTAAGGCCAGAGGTCTCTAGTTCGAATCTGATCCCATCCAGGTTTTACTGCAGTGGGCCTTCGGATAGCGTGGTTTTCCTGGAACTAGAGATGGTAGCTTGAGCTACCCAGCATTGTTTGCAGTCGTAGGTGTATGTGGTTGTCTTTTGCCATTCGGTAACATGGGTAGTCGGGCTTTTATTTCGTTGGTTGTTAAAAAATTGATTTATGATTTTCGATTCGATTAATAAATATATATTTTTTGAATGGCAAATTTGGATCAGTAACAAACCGTTGGAGTATTATTGTGCCACCAGCGGAACCACACGATTATATCCATCTCAACTAGGCAATAATGCATATACAACAATTTAGGAGGAAACTTAATAAATCCAAGAGATACGTATATTTTTTATACTAGCTAATAAATAAAGATATTTAGGTGTCATATGTCTCTATCTAATTGAAAATTTGAAAGGAAATTACATGTTACAAAAACAAATTATTTTAAAACACTTGAACAACTTGTATTCAGAATTTTCAATTTGATTTCTTCTCCATCTTATCACTTATGTTTAGCAAATACTTTTTGCTACAATTTGGTAGCATGGATCAATTTAATAAACTAATCAAAGTGATTTATATTTGTATTTATATTTGTATGTTATGAATACTGTAGGTCCCGAAACGGATCGTTGGTCTACGATTATTTCTTGTTTCGGATGCTATAATGAGTGGGGAATCCATGTTACGACACAAACCGAGCGAGAGAATGTATAACACGATAAAGATCAACATTTAACGGTTCTGTGTATTCGATTCGACAGGGTTTCGGTACAAGATACGACAAATACAAAGCTTTCCGACAACTCTCTCTCTACACTCACTCTCACTAGCTCATACAAGCTCTCTATAAAAAATGACCTAACAATGTATATAATATATACTAACAGATAACATATGAAGGTCTAAGCTCTCACGCGAAAGTGCCAACGGATCCACGAAGGTAATGATGCCATGCGAAGGCATGCTAAGATACACGAAGGTCATTGTTCTTTGAATGCTAGCATGTTGAAGAAACACGGAACTAATTATGAAACTAATCAGTTTGGTTTATGTTTCTACCATGATGGTTAATCTTCTGATGATTTCCTGAGCTCCTTAATGACTGGATTAGCCTGCAAAACAGAACACCGTCACTCGTTAAGAGGGGAATGTGGGGGTTTCCCTCTTAACCGGGCTCCGGCGTGAGAATAAGCGACTGCTTTGGAGGAGATAATTGAGTATTAAGTGAGAGTGGAGGGAATGGAATGTTTAACCTGTGAAGTGAGGTCTCTATTTATAGCCGGAGAGGTGTAAGAGGGTGTGGGCTGATGGGCCTTGGGCCGGAAGGCGACAATCATGGAGGATATGCTCCTTGTCTCACTGGTGTCGACCGTTAGTGGCCTCTAGGAGCTTTACGGAGTTGGCGCAACATGATTGGAGCCACGTGTCACTGTTGTCGGCCTGGCCGCCCTTCTGCCATCAGCAGGTAAGTGGAGATCGTGGGGCAGTTGTCTCTGCCCTGTGATTGGTGCCACATAGGCGTCCTTAAGTACTTTTTGTCTCCTGCATGTCAGACGATCGTGGAGCACGATTGCGCAGGGTCAGAAGGACCCTGATTGGCTCTTTTATTCTGCCCCTTGTACCTTGTGTACTATCTGAGAAGGCCTCGCGCCGTAGTCACGCATGATTCTTGCTGAGCACGTTATTACCTCGCGCGAGACATGGGCTTTCAAATGCTCTTTTCAGGATGCTAAGTGTTGCTAATTGGAGTTTCTTCTTATCTAGACCTCGCGCCGCATTACACAGATGTGTTGTAGCCCACGCGAGGTTGGCAATTAAGGAAATTGCTGAGTAAGGAGTATGGTCCCGCGCGGCCTTGCAGGAGGTTTGCGCAGCTTTTTGGGACCATACCCCTTCAAGTCCCCCCAGTCCAGTGCTGCACCATGCACAAGGCAAGTGGTTGGAGCTCTGGACTTAGGAAAATAAGGGAGAATGCTTCTGGCTTTGGTAGACGGCGCGCGTGTAACTTTGTTGGTTACTACGGCGCGGCTACCAGGCTTGGTACTGGCTTTGTTGCTAACTTCTACATGAAGTTTCTAATGACTTTGGGCGGGAAAAACCTCGAAATTTGAATTCTGACTGGTTGGTAAGAAAAGTCGTTGATGTTGACGTTTGAGTTGACCATATGCACGACTGTCATCAAGTTGTCTCTGACGGTTGGTTAATCGTCAGGAGAGTGAGGCCCACGCGCGCGTGGTAACCGTCACTCCGGGAAGCACGCCTTACGTGTCATGCTTTGATTGGCCACGCGCGCGGTGATCTCGGCACGTTCTCCCATCGCGGTATATATATCCGATTAGGGTTGAGAGAGAAACATTTCTCTTCTTCTGTGCACTTCTCTTCCCTAGATTGTTCTCCAATTCCTTTGAATCTTCAAGGCTCCAAAGAGACGTAGCAGCAGATCTTCAAGTTTCTCCTTCGTATTTTCCAAGTTCTACCCAGATTCTTTGAAGAAACTCGTTATTTTCTTCCATGGCTGAAGAACACCAGGAGGATGTTCCCGGAGAAGAAGGTCCTGTGCCTGTTCTCCGGTGGGATTTAGGGCTTTTTGAACAGCTCGCACGTGGCTTCCGGTTTCCACCGGAATGGGATGCCCGGTACCCCGGTCAAAACCAGACGGCTGCCGACGCACCGCCGGGGTACATTACCTTGTTCGAAGACTTCTTTCATCTGGGCAACTTCCGATTGCCGGCAACGAACTTCATGGCCCATATTCTTCAGTATTATGGCTTCCATATATCTCAGATGAGCCCACCAGGGATGGTCCGGGTTCGACATTTCGAGTTCCAGTGCTGGTCTCATGGCATAGAGCCAACTGTTGATAAATTCCGAGCTTTTTACCAACTCCAGAGGAATATGGGCTTTTATTCCTTCGCAAGTCGAGGCGCAGCGAAGAAGATACTTTTAAACCCTCCCAAGAGTTTCCATGAATGGAAACCAAAGTTTTTCTATATCCGGGAGGAGGTAATCCCGATCGCCATGACCTTCGGTGCCTGGTCGGAACCGATTGTGAAGGAGGATCTGGCAATTCCAAAAAATGAAGCTTGGTATAAACAGCTTACTTCAACTCCAAACCGAGTGTTTGGTGAAAATGTCCTTGTCGCGGCGCGGATGAGTGATCAGTGGCCGCCTGAGAGCGAAGACGTCCCTGTCTTAAAGTTCCAGGATAAAGGTTAGCTATGTCGCTTGGTTTGCTAATTTCTGTTTCCCAACTGTGTTTATTTATACAATTTGTCTTGTAGAGGCGCTCCTATACCAAGCTGCGTTCCCCACCTTTGGTGGGTCTATGAGCGTGCGCCCGCTCCAGGCTGGGGAGGAGTACTGGTATGAACAAATTAAGGGTAACTTCATGTACCCGGTTGCCGATGCATTTGCCTCACCGCCTACTGCAACTGAAGGTGCGCACATACCTAAACCTCGTCCTCTGCGCTCTGTGACTTCTGCTGGGAAAGAGGTTGTCTATCTTTCCAGCGAGGAGTCTGTAGGGTCTTTGAACGGGGAGTTAAGTTCGTGGTCTAACATCTTTGCAGGTGTGTTGCGCGGGTTGGGCATCGACCCTGAAGAGAAGAAAAAACCAACCAGGAAGAAGAAGGTGATCAATCTTGAGCCTGAAGTGGTGAGCAAGAAAGGTGGGAGTAGCCGCGCAGCTGCTGGTGCTGCTGAGAAAGGTACTCTTCGGCTTCGTCAAAGTGACTTGAAAGATTATGTGATAATTAGTGACTCATTTGAAGGCTTGTCGCGCGCAGGCGGAAAGGGAACTGGAGCAGGTGTCTCAAAAAGTGAAGGTAGCGCGGGTTCTCATAACCCGGACGCTGGCGCTACTCCCTCTTCTGTCGCGCATGAGGAAGAGGAAGAAGAAGAAGAAGAAGAAGAAGGTGCTGAGAAGTTGATCAGCCAGAAAAGGGCTAGAAGCGAGACCACTGCTGGTGTGTCAATTGCGTCGAAGGCAGGAGGGGCTCTTGTGCTTGGTAAACAGAGCAATCTGCGCTCGCTTTATAAGTTCTCTCCTGGTAAGTTTGTTTTTAGTTTCTTTTTTGTTGCTTGCTTTTCTTGATCCTTTGGTTTCTGCAGAGGGCAAGAAGAAGACCCCTGAGAAGGGTGTTGTGTTTACGGAGCCGGAGCCAAAGAGGCCTAAGGTTACCATCACATCTTCGAAGACTGCTGGGGTTGAGTCTGAGAAAAGCAAACAGGTTGAAGGGGATAAAGCGAAGGCTGCTGAGCTGGAGAGGGTGGAAGCTGAGGCAAAAAAGAAAGCCGAGGAAGACAAGCGCCGAGCCGATGAGGCGCGCAAGGACAAGGCCGCTGAAGAGAAAAGAAAGAAAGTCGAAGAAGAAGGGAAGAGGAAAGCCGATGATGAGAAGAAGAAGGCTGAGCAGGAGAGAGAGAAAAGGGCTGCTGAAAAGGCTCTTGCTGATGCTGAGAAAGAGAAGGAAAAGAAAAAGGCTCATGGAGCGACTGGAAGATCAGGCCCGTATGTCTCTGGCGGCGCGAGTTCTGGTGGCACTGGAGGGTATAATCCGCAAGTTATCGGGGCTAAGGATACCCTTGGTGATATCTACTATAAAAAACTTACACTGAAGAAGAACGTGGTGACGCTCCCCATCAGGCTCCCTGGAGTTTGAAGCAAAAGGACACTTTCCAAGAGTTTGGCCCTTGTCGCGATTGGTTTTTAAACTCCTTTCCTCCTGGTGAGGTTAATAGGCAGAAGGCGAAGACTCATGAAGGGCTATACCGTACTTATATGCTCGGGGAGGCCAATGCTCGCGCTGCTAACCACCAAATCGTCCGTGAGTGGCGGACGATGGTTAGGGAGCGGTCGGACTGGGAGAACTATCGTGAGCGACTCGTCAGGTAAGTGAAGGAGTTTGAGAAAGCCAATGCCAAGTTTGAGGAGGGGAAAGCAAAGTTTGAGGCCGATCCGAAAGTTCCTTATTTGCTTATTTTGATGCAGATGGCTAACTCGATTCTGAATGCTGGCGAGCTGGACAAGACTGTCGCTGCTCTCATTGATGCTTCTCGCGCCGTTGGACATCGCGGAGGTTATATGGAGTGTGCACAGCATGCCGCAGAAATGTTTGGACAAGAGTTTGATGTCAGTCATTGCTCGGTAACTGATGGAGCTGATGCCGAGTTGGCTCGAGCTGAAAATTCTTATAATCATTTAGCCTTACCTGTGATGGATTTGGTCTCGAAGGCTCTAGAACACGATGACTGGTGCGCACGTATGAAGGGCATTCTTGATCCACCAGAGCACGTAGAACTCTCTGACGAAGGTGAAGTTGCTGGCGACGATGGTGATGGTGAAGATGGTGATGATGGTGATAAGCACAACGGTGGTGAAGATAGTTAGGTAGTTAGGCTTTTTGCCTTGTAAAAAAATTCCTGTAGGTTTCTGATGTAACTCTTTGCGCGGGCGCGCTTTTTATCTAATGAATGACATTGTGTTTCTGTAACTGTTGCGCGGTTGCGCTTATTAAATAGTATGTTTGCTTATTCTCTCGTTACAATTATTGCACTGTTGTTAGAAACTTTGGTTAAGTTAGTGCGAATAAATGTAAGTGCGGCTCTTGTGTGAGTGTAATTGTCCGGTCTCGCGCTATGTTCGCGGAGGACCTTGGAGGCGTAACTCAAGAGCTCGTAAGCCACTGGAGTGTTTTCGTGCTAATCAGAAGTTTAACATGCATTTGTAACGAATGAAGTCGGATAGTGATAAAAGAGCATGTCGTATGCTTTCATTGATTAAGTAGGCGCTTAGGCCAAGATACATTGCTTGTAACATCAAAGGCGTGTAGCCAAAAAAGGCGCATAGCCGACATTAGTGGATAAAGGCGCAGGGCCTAGAATAGTCACATATAGCATTTGCGCAGTTGTTGCGCATTCCACGTGCGCGGGATGATGTGTCCATCCAGGGTGCGCAATTTGTAATCCCCTTTCCCTAGCACTTCGTGAACCAAGTATGAGCCTTCCCATTTGGGTGCTAGTTTGCCTGGGCGTTCAGCGTTTGAGGCTTCGTTGTCTCGAAAGACGTATTCCCTTGGAGTGAAGGTACATATGCGGACTCGCGCGTTGTAGTACCTTTCCAGTTGTGTTTTGTACTTGGCTTCTTTAATTCGCGCAATTTCGCGCCTTTCTTCCAGCAAATCCAAGTCAAGATGACGCTCTACCTCGTTGTCGATTGCGTTGACTGCTGTCAAACGCGGAGAGGGCAGGCCAACTTCTGCCTGGATAACCGCTTCTGAGCCATAGACTAGGCTAAAAGGGGTTTCGCCGGTACTTGTTTTCGGCATGGTTCGGTGAGCCCACAAGATACTCGGGAGCTCATCCACCCAGCCTCTTCGCTTTGTGCCCAGTCGGGCCTTAATCCCATCGACAATACACTTGTTCACACTTTCAACCTGCCTGTTGCCTTGAGGATGCGCAACGGAGGAGAAAGTGTGTTCGATTTTCATCTCTTTCATCCCCTTCTGGAGGTCCTCAGAAGCAAAATTGGTGCCATTGTCTGTGACAATCTTGAGGGGGAGACCAAACCTGCAAATGATGTGTTCCCAGATAAACTTGCACACCATCATTGCAGTGGTTGAAGCGAGGGCTTTGGCCTCCACCCACTTAGTAAAATAATCAACGGCTACAATTATGAACTTGACGGCACCAGGAGCGTCTGGGAAGGGTCCCACCATATCAATTCCCCACTGCTGAAAAGGCCAAGTAGTGGATACGGGGATAAGATCGTTCTTGGGGCGCAGGGTTTTTGGAGAATGTCGCTGACAGGAGTCGCACTTGCGCAGCTCCTTCAGGGCATCGACGTGCATCCCTGGCCAGTAATATCCAGCGTTCATAATCTTTGCGACAACCATGCGTGGCCCTGCATGGATGCCGTAGATTCCTTCATGAATCTCCCTTATCAGATAATTCGCATCTTGGGGGTCCACGCAGCGCAGTAGTGGCCCCAAGAAGGACTTTCGGTATAAGATACCATCATTCATTTCATAGTGCAGAGCTTTGTTCTGAATCTTTCTTGCCTCTGCCTTACTCTCTGGGAGTATTCCTTCTTTCAAGTACTGAATGATAGGGGTCATCCAGGATGGCTGCCCTATCTCGATCACGTTGACTTGTCGTAGCAGAACTGATGGATTCTTGAGTACTTCAATCCTTACATCTTTGGCGTGATGTTGGAAGGAGGTTGAAGCAAGCTTGCTCAAGGCGTCTGCTGGTTTGTTTTCCGAGCGGTTGATGTGGATTACCTTGTGAGACTTGAACTGTTGAAGCAACTCTTTTGCTTGTTCCAGATATAGGGCCATAACTTCGCCCCTTGCATCGTATATACCGTTAACTTGGCTGGCTATCAAGAGTGAATCAACGTGTGCTTGTAGATTTTTAGCTCCCATTTTGATGGCGAGGCGCAAGCCTGCCAGAAATGCCTCGTATTCCTCCTCGTTGTTGGTGTTTTTAAAATCCAACTTGATAGCGTAAGTGAATTCATGGTTTTCAGGGCTTACTAGGCGCAATCCAGCTCCTGCGCCATCCTCATTTGAAGCCCCATCAGTATAAAGCATCCAAGTCTCATTTGTCGTGTCTTTTACAGGAGTTTCAACAAGCTCACAATCTTTGATTTTTTCTACCGGGACTTCTGTGATAAAGTCGGTGAGGACCTGACCCTTTATGGCTGGGCGTGGACGATACAAAATGTTGTGGCCTCCCAACTCGATTGCCCATTTTGCTAGACGCCCAGATGTTTCTGGCTTTTGAAGTATCGTGCCGATATGGAAATTGGTAAGTACGGTGATCACATGCCCTGTAAAATATCTGCGCAGCCTCCGGGAGGCGTGTAGCAGCGCAAGTACCAACTTCTCCATCGTGGAGTACCTCGTTTCTGGATCAGTAAGTACCCTGCTGACGTAATAGATTGGAGTTTGAACTCCATTTCTTTCTACCAGTAATACCGACCCTACTGCCTTATCCGAAGAAGATAAGTACAGTACGAGTGGCTCTTTCTCAAACGGTGCAGTCAGGGTAGGGAGCTCAATCAAACATTCTTTCATTTGCTGAAAAGCCTTCTCTGCTTCGGGGGTCCATTTGAACTCTTGTTTTTTTACACAGTTGCGCAGAGTGCTGATAAAAGGGTATGACTTCGCGGCGTGATTTGACAGAAAACGGTTAAGCGGGGCTAGGCGGCCGGCCAACCTTTGCATCTCTTTGATCGTTTTTGGTGATGGCATTCGTTCTATTGCCTGGACCTTTTCTGGGTTAACCTTAAAGCCGCCGTTTGTGACTATGAAGCCCAAGAATTTCCCTTCTTCCATACCAAACGAACATTTGGCTGGATTCAGTTTCATGTTCACACTGCGCAACGAGTTGAATGTTTTTTCGATGTCTTTCAGCATTTGGTCTTCTTCAGGACTTTTGACCACTAGATCATCGATTTAAACCTCGATATGCTTTCCAAAATCTCCGGCAAATGTCTTATCCATCAGGCGCTGGTACGTTGCTCCAGCGTTTTTGAGACCGAACGGCATCTTTGTATAGCAAAAGATCCCGAGATCGGTTCGAAAAGATGTCTTGTCTTCGTCTTCGAGCTTCATTTGCACCTGATGGTACCCCTTATAGCAATCCAAGAAGCACTTCCATCTGTATGGCATGAGAGAGTCTATCTTTTTGTCGATCTCGGGCAAAGAGTAACAATCTTTAGGGCATGCCTTGTTGAGATCGGTGTAATCAACACACATTCGCCATCCTCCACTAGACTTCTCTACCATCACGGGGTTCGCAACCCAAATTTGATAACGTACTTCTCGCAAGATGCCAGCTTTAAGTAACTCGCATACTTGTTCATTCATCGCTTTCGTTTTGTCTGCCCCTAAGCTGCGCCTTCTTTGGACTTTTGGCTCAACAGATGGGTAGGTGTTTAAACAGTGCTCTGTGATGTCGCGCGGGACACCGGTCATGTCGGCCGGGGTCCAGGCGAAGATATCCATATTCTTGAACAGGAGCTGCTTGAGACGAGTTCTGATGTTTGGTGAGATTGCGTGGCCTATCGTCACCGTTTGCTCCGGGTATTTGTGGTTTAAAACCCATTTTTCAGGCTCGGTTGTCGAAACCTTCGCCGCTTTTGTTGGACGCATCTCTTCTGACGACATTACTTCCTTCTTTGCATAAATGATCGCCACCCCTGTCTTAGTTGGGAAACCTATCGCTGAGTGGGGGGTGGAGGTTATCATATTCAGTTCGCCTTGCATCTCTCTCCCGATCAACACATCATGCCTTGATTTCACAGGCATCACCATGAAGTTTACAGTCGTTGTTCTTGAGTGCTTCCCGTCAGAAAGCGTGACGGGGAAGCTGATTTGGCCAAGTGGGAAAACCATCTCGTTGCAAAATCCTGACAAAGGGTAATCAACCGGTTCGAGTCTTGCATTGTCTTCTTCATCAAACTGATTAAAGCACTGCTCATAGATGATGTCTGCTGTACTTCCCTGGTCAATGAAGACGTATTCCGTTTCATAATGGCCAATGATACCGGTGATGACGATGGGTCGTGTGGCTCGAGGACCCCCGCGCACCACCGGGAAAATGACCTGCTGTTCTTGCCATGACGGCTCATAAGGTCTTTTGCCTTTTTCTCTCGCGCTATACCTTGGTCCATTGACCATGTGGGTCTCTAAGCGTCGGACTTTCTTTTGATTTCCCTCATCGTGGCGATGGAGCTGTCGAGTTTCTTTGCGCACGTTTTTCACCAAGTGGCTCAACTTTCCACTCTTTAGCGCTCTCTCGATTTCTTGACGTAAGCTATAACAATCATCAGTTAGGTGATCTGTATCCTTGTGGAAGTCACAATACAGGTTGGGGTCTTGCCCCTTTTTGTTCGTCATAGGCCTTGGTGCCTTGAAATCATGATTCTCCGTCATCAGCACCTCTTTTGGTGTTTTTATGAGCGGAGTCCAGTGTTTATCTCTGTTGTCATCTCTGACTGCCTTTCGATACCCAATTCGATCAATAGTGTCTCTCGCGTCTTCTCTGTAACGCGACCGTTCGTCATAACGAGATCGTTCACCGTAACCGCTGGAGTGGTTGGCTTTCCACCCAGGGTTTTCGGCTTTGTTTCGTTTGTTGTCGTCGCGCGGGCGAATCCCTTTAGAAAATCGATCTTCAGTACGATAACTGTTGTTCCTGGCGAGTGACTCTTCAGTCTGCGCCACTATCTTCGCGGCTTCCATCAGTTTATCCCACTCTTTGGGCATTCCATCCTTTCCAGTGATAGTTCTGATGAGACTATCGCAACGAATTGCTTTCTTGAAGTGGCAGCGCATGAGTTGTTCACTTACGCCACCGATTTCCAAACATTCTTTGTTGAAGCGCGTAATGAAATCTTCCAAACCCTCATTATCTCTGCGCCAGATATCTTCAACTTCAGCGGTGTCTCGCTGGTATCGTCTCTGTTGATTGAAATGACTCAAAAACTGAGTCCTGAAATCGACCCATGACTTTACCTTTCCCGGTGGAAGGCTGTCGAACCAAGCGCGAGCAGCCCCGGTAAGGGTTTGAATAAACAGGTGGCACCACATGGGCATATTCCATCCCCCCATGCAGCCCACGCTTGTGAAGGTTCTGACGTGGTCATTCGGATCAGTCAATCCGTTAAATTTCCCAACTGTTGGAGGTAACTTCTCTCTTTTAAGCGGCGCAAGTACGATTTTTGGAATGAACTTGGAATGCTCTACAGCTTCAGCTGGTCGGTAGGCGAGGCGGAAGTCTTGCTCTGCCTCTTCGGTGTACCCCACATGTTGCCTTGGTTTGTAGTATTCATGATTTCTTTGCAAACGATTGAAGACCGAAGATTCTTCATCGTTCTCCCAAGTTGGATCATTTGGGTTAGTATCTTCCCATTCGTTGTTCATGTTGCGCGGCGTGAGCCGGCTATGAACTGGGCCTCTTTGCATGCTTGACGGATCGTCATAATAGCTTTCTGTTTCTCCCTGTGTATCGCGCGTGACCTGCACGCTTAGTCTTCGGGTAGGGGGAGGTCTGTTGGCTCTTCCTTGGATATTTTGCGGTGGTGGCATCTGGCGCGGCCCCTGACTGGGGCCGTTTGGTGTAACCAAGGACGGTTCTGTCGTTAAGACTGCTTGTTGCGCGCTCAAGGATTGATATGACGCGTTAATAGTGGCAAGTTGCTTGGCGTACCATGAGGCTGGGGTTTCGCCCTCTGGTAGCCCTAGTAACGCCGAGATATTTTGAGGTGGAGCTGGGTTTGAAGGTCCAGCACCGTTGTTTCCTGGGGTTACCGTTTGATAGATGCGGGTGAGGCTCCCGCGCGGTCCCCCCGTATTGTTTACTTCGATTTCGCCAATTTCTTCAACGTTTTGGGGTTGGATGTTTTGATTATCCACCCCCAACGCAGCATTAGGGTTTGCTCCAAGACCAACAAACTCGGGAATGATTCCTTGATCAGCCATGATCGAAGGAAGGAAAAAACACGAAAAACTCAGGAAAGAAGAAGATGAGAGTGATTTGTAGAAAAAACCGGTGGGCGCCAATGAAGAAACACGGAACTAATTATGAAACTAATCAGTTTGGTTTATGTTTCTACCATGATGGTTAATCTTCTGATGATTTCCTGAGCTCCTTAATGACTGGATTAGCCTGCAAAACAGAACACCGTCGCTCGTTAAGAGGGGAATGTGGGGGTTTCCCTCTTAACCGGGCTCCGGCGTGAGAATAAGCGACTGCTTTGGAGGAGATAATTGAGTATTAAGTGAGAGTGGAGGGAATGGAATGTTTAACCTGTGAAGTGAGGTCTCTATTTATAGCCGAAGAGGTGTAAGAGGGTGTGGGCTGATGGGCCTTGGGCCGGAAGGCGACAATCATGGAGGATATGCTCCTTGTCTCACTGGTGTCGACCGTTAGTGGCCTCTAGGAGCTTTACGGAGTTGGCGCAACATGATTGGAGCCACGTGTCACTGTTGTCGGCCTGGCCGCCCTTCTGCCATCAGCAGGTAAGTGGAGATCGTGGGGCAGTTGTCTCTGCCCTGTGATTGGTGCCACATAGGCGTCCTTAAGTACTTTTTGTATCCTGCATGTCAGACGATCGTGGAGCACGATTGCGCAGGGTCAGAAGGACCCTGATTGGCTCTTTTATTATGCGCCTTGTACCTTGTGTACTATCTGAGAAGGCCTCGCGCCGTAGTCACGCATGATTCTTGCTGAGCACGTTATTACCTCGCGCGAGACATGTGCTTTCAAATGTTCCTTTCAGGATGCTAAGTGTTGCTAATTGGAGTTTCTTCTTATCTAGACCTCGCGCCGCATTACACAGATGTGTTGTAGCCCGCGCGAGGTTGGCAATTAAGGAAATTGCTGAGTAAGGAGTATGGTCCCGCGCGGCCTTGCAGGAGGTTTGCGCAGCTTTTTGGGACCATACCCCTTCACATGTTGAACCAAATTATGACATCATCATCATGATGTCATTATGATGATGTCGTTCTCGTATCGTTATTGTGTCGTCGTCACTTGTATCTCGTATGTCGAGTCGATCCGATGGAGAAACGTCGTCGACTTCGGTCATGGCCCGAACGGTCTCGGACATCACTAGCGCCATCCACAGTACAAAAGTGCATCAACAAATACTAAATTATGAATTGAAGTTTATATTATCAAGATAATTACGAATTTAGAATGTATTATATTGTGACAATGATATGTATGTAAGTTATTATATGTTTATTTATTTTAGATTTTAAAAACATAAAATTATAAAAGAAAGAAAAAATATACTTGAAATCTAAACACACATTTATTAAAAAAACTAATGGGTATACCCAATACACGGTAGGTTTTGGGCCAGGTATGGAACATGGTTTTACAACCGGGTATGGATATGGGATTAGCCATACCTGTTCCATACCCGACCAATTGCCATCCTTACTGGCTTGGTTAAATCACTCAGTTTTTCAGCACTTCAGTACTGGTTTGTCACTTTCGTGTGAATAGGTGATGTCCGGTCAAAAATTTCTTTCGCGTGCAATCTTGCTTTGCTCAATACCTAACACACGAGAGTATGTTGTGTAGTTCAAATTGAGGAAGCAATCAGATGCAGTGGGTTTGAACAGACGCAAATGGGCTCCAAGAAGTGGAAGAAGGTAGTACATATGGTCGCTTTGGGATGTATTTGAGGATTTGGCTAGATAGAAACGATAAGGAGTTCAATGGGAAGATGATCCCGGTTCATAGGCTTGTGGAGACAATTCAAGAGGAGACCTTCGGTTGGGTCAAAAACAGGGTGAAAGGCGCAGCTATAGACTGGAAAGGCTGGGTCGATTTTGATATCTCTGTAATTGTGTAATTTCCTTTCCTTTCTGTTTGTATTTTCAGCCACTGGCTGTTTGACCCTATAAAATTAGGGGGGACGGGGCGCCCCGTGATAGCCCCTCCACCACGCGTGGAAGGCCAGAGAACACCGCCGCCACCCATTTCTTTGATCCGTCAATTTTTAAACGCGTGAAGTTTTTGACGTGTGAAGAATTTGAAGAAGTTGAGGGAAATTGTTAGGTTGTGAGGGAAATTGTTGGGTGTGGTGAGTGATGGGCATTTCCACTAAAATTCATCACTAGTGATGGAATAATGCTTGATGACATGGCAGAACTTGATTGGAAGTTGTGATTGATGAGTGAGTGATGGGTGATGGGCGCCCCTACCCCCTTATAGTTGCTGCTGTTCAAAAAAAAAAGTTAGTTTGTTAGGGGGTAGGGGCGCCCATCACTCACCACACACTCATCACTCACAACATCTAATCAATTTCCGCCATGTCATCAAGCTTTATTCTATCAGTAGTGGTGGATTTTAATGGAAATGTCTATCACTCACCACACCCAACAATTTTCCCTCACATTATCTCCAACTTTCAACAAATTTTTCAAGTTACCACTACTACAGAAATGATTTGTCTAGGAGGTGGAAACGAAGGTTATGAGCGGTTTTCTGACCGCCCAAACAAAGGTCGCAGGAAAAAATGGGTCACTTAATCTGGGCGGTTAACAACCCGCCCAAAATAAAACTAAGACCGCCCAAAAAACCTTGTAAATGTTTAGCACTTTTGTATCATTTTGGGCTACAGTCAAACCGCCCAAAAATATTCAAATGATTCAAGGCTACAATCAATCGCTTAGAAAGAATTAAAAAGGAATTTAAAAATAAATTATAATAATTTCACCAGAACAATATATATCCAGCCAAAAAGAAAGAAACCCAAACAAATTCAGATATAAAACCTGTTTAATTACATTATAACTTGCATAGTTTACAAAACTTGTTCAAACACAATACAATACAATACAAAACTAACCTAACCGTATCTAGCTACTATCATTAAACTAGCGGATTCAGCCCGCACGTTGCACCCCTTCATAGAGGATTGTTCACCCAAGAAATTGCTTTCCACATATCAACTAACTGGACATCATGGTTCTTGTTAGCTAACTCTTCAACTTACCACTAGTGTCGTTGCCAGCGCTACGCGGCGAGTTTAAAGTGCGATGTGCAATGATAAATAGTCTGAGCGCGTTGTGGCGATTCTGGTGAAAAATTGACAGTATGCATACATACATGTTAACCCAAGTTATAAGTTGTTCAAGTGTAAAAAATGAGCTAGGATTTTGCTTTTGAGAGTTAAAAAGTAAATATATCATTATATGAACTCTTTAGTACTAATTTTAACCTGAGTTCAGTATTGAGTTGAGCTACTCGTTCTCAATTGTTTTGTTTTAGCCTTTTGCTCAGCTTCCTTTTGCGGTTGTTTTTAAGTGCAATCCCAAGTTCTGCAGCTATGTAATCTCTTTCTTGTGCATAATCACCATGAAAATCTTATCTTCCAAATCAAGAAATCCAATTAAAAAAATAAAATATAATATATACACTATAGAGCAAGTATATGTTTATCTGATGTTGAAACTCTTTTACACATACCTTTGCTTTCAGTGCCATGCCATTACATTACTTATCTTAATATCTTGACGAACATAACGAGCCTTTGTATACCGTAATACAATATTTAAAACATCACTTATTTATAAAACCAATGCAATAAAAGACAATAAATGATAATAGGTTGGCTAGACTCCTTTGACCCACAACAACGCAATTCGCCACCTCTATTCAAATAATTTAGAGAATAGGGTCTTAGGAAACAGTTACCTCTGCGTCAAAAGCATCTCCTCGTGCGTCTCTTTTTCTACGTGGATCTCCTTAGTCTGATTTTCCTCCAAATATTTTGTCATCAAAATATGTAAACAAATAACAATGAAGAATATAATGGAGTAAGATAACAAAATGAATATACACAGATATAAAATCACATTACAGTTCAAGTTTAGATCATACTAACAACAATTGAGTAGCCAATTTGTCTATGTAACTTTTTAATAATAGTCTAATCGTTAAGTATCTAGATGAAAACATTAGCATAGTTCAAAGTATGTGAGATATTCGTAGGAATTCATATTCAAATTAGCATAGTTCATGTGGGCACTACGGTAGGAATTCAGAATCAAATTAAAAGCAAAAGGAGGTAAAGAACACATAATGTATGGGTACTTACCTGAACTTTGCATCGAAAACCGAGTGAAATAACTGAAGTTCTTCCTAGAATAATTGCAGTTTTGAAAATTATATCAGCGTCAAAGTGAGGCAACAAAACTTAGAGCATGCATTTTGTTTATGGTGCCCGTAACATTATTGTGTGGCAAAAATGTAAACTACTGGATTGTTGCACCGTTAAGCATACATTTGATAACTTTGTGTTGCAAAAAGCTACGGTACAGTGACTTGTTTATCTACGTAGGAACCAAAATTAGTGTACTTATATGATTTTTGTATAGCATATGTTAGGGAATGTATAAGAGTAGCAAGTCGATACATAGTATTTTCTTACTAGATCAACCTGACATGATTAATCAAGTGTCCTTCCACAAAACACAATATGCTTGTAGTCTTTTGGCGCCAAAAGGATTGTGGGTTTGCAGAATCATAAGCATTAAACTGGTCATGGATCGCCTTTTGGTTTGGTCGGACGTACCCATACCAATGCCAAACCGTATGGCCATCTTTAACTTGATTGTACCGACGGACAACGGCTAGCAATTCCGGGGTCGCAATTGCTATCAATAAGCATATTAACTATAACACTTATAGTTATGTCCAACAGAAAATATGCAGAAAAACCAACTATATGCTTTAATCAAGATCTAACTCTCTAATATGCAGAAAATTAAAAACAAGACGTTCAATAATTAAAAAACAAATATGACTTTTGTCATCAAAAACATATCCATCTGGGGTTTCAAGAGACTTATTTAAGCAATAGAACTATAATAAACTTAAATTTAGTGGCTTTATATCTATAAGAAATAAGAATGAATGATCACCTATCAAATTACTAGTATAAAAAGGGCATAATATAATGATAATAAGCCATAAACGAAGATTAAAAGAAAACTTTATTGAATTGAAGAAGGAATAACAATGCACTGATACACACATACATATATTATATCAAAATCAACCAACAAATATAAGAGACCACATGAGATACTCATAAAATCCTAAAAAATATATCAAAATCTGACACAAAGGACTACACATGGAATTATATATCTAGCAAAATCCAAAACATTATCGATTTAGGATTCATAAACCGCTAAAAAAGGAACACAAATGAATAGATAGAATATAAATAGAGGTAGATAACATAACCTGCAAAACTACTCAAACTTCACAAATCTCTTCAAAATAAGCTCCAACACGGATCAACAAACTAAAATTCTAGAACAATAATCAATTTCATTCAAAAGATTACACTAGAAAGGAAAGATATAAGGAAAAAAAGTAGGGTTGTTACCAGTTTCTTTTGTGCGCTGCGATTTAGGGAAGAGAGGTTAGGGTTTCAAGTCTCTCTAAGTTTTTTTGGAGGATCCATTTTGAGGTAATTAGTTAGTGAAATGTTTGGCGGTATCATTTGCCGCTTACATGAAAAATCTTATTTTTCTGGGCTTTCACCAAATTTGGCCCAAAATAAAAGTTTTTTGGGCATTCACTGTACACCACCCAGAATGAGATTTTTTTAAGCGATTATTTATTTTTTTGGGCTATTAATTGGCAAGAAAATAAATAAAGCAATGTTTTAGGCGGTTTTAGGTTATGAACCGCCCAAAACAAATATTGAACCGCCCAAACTCTTCCGTTTTCTACTATACCACGCTTGATAAATATCACGCGTTATAAAGTTCACGCGTGATCAAACTAGTGGCGGCGGTGTGCGTTATAGTTTCACGAGTGATGGGGGTTTCACAACGGGGCGCCCCGTTAGCAGAAGTTCAAGTCCATTGGTTTATTTGTTATTTAGAATTTGTTTCCCAATTTAAGAATCAGTCGTTTAATTATCACTTGATGTATATATTAAGAATCTCAATTTTTTTTACTATTAAGTTTAACATGTAGTAAAAAATCGTAATATAATAAATCATGACCATTTGCTGATAATACATATAATTGGCGGTGTCATGATATTTTGACATGTCTTAAGACGTACTGTCGTACTATACGTGTCATTTTCTTTAATAATACAACAAAGATGCGATGGTATATAAAACTTTAACATGCCTAAAAAAATTAAAGTAAATGTGACCATCTATTTATGAATAACTGAAATATTCATAAAAAAACTGAAAATAATCATGATGTTTTGGATAACATGTTCGGTTGAAAATATAATGTTTACAATTGATTGAATTTATTTAATTAATGGAGTCGTGTTCATGTTGAGAATAAACCGTTTAATCTAACGGTACAATAACCATGCTCCTAAATTATACCAAATAATATATAATCTACCTCATGCCAGTAAATCAAACTGGACCGTACATAAACTGTATATTAAAAAAAATATGAGATGGAGAACCAGACCGGTGTAGCATCAATCGGGTCCGCCTCGAGTCGATCAGTTCATCATCGGCGGTTATAGCAAGTTCTACTTGATTGGGTGATATCCGATCTAACAATTACTTTGACGTGGGATCTTGCTTGCTCAATATCTGACACATGAGAGTAGCAAGTGTGGAGGTGAATGAATTTTTAGCAATTTGATTTGAATAAAGCCTATCGCTAGTTTGTCAGTAGAAGTTTGAGTCCTTTGGTTTAGTTGTAATTCAGTATATGTTTCCTAGTTAAGATTCAATCGTTTATATCATTTGATATGCATTGTCATGTTAGATGAGTCCTTCAAGTTAACTGTGCAACTTGGAGATAGAAAGAACTAGCCTGCCACTGAAGGTAAAAGTGTAGGCAAGCTTAATACAAAAAAATGGAAATTTCAAACTCTTGGCGCATAACCTCCTAAGTTTTAGTTAATGAAAAGGAGATACTCATTGTAATTTAACAATGGTGAATGTGTCATTACAAACAATGACTCAGGCAATGACCTTATAAGAATAGTGATGTCAAGTAATAAAAGCACAACTAGGTATTTCAAGAGCCCAAAAAGCACGAAAGGATATTGCCACAACACTATGGCATCTCAAGTACAACCATCTTCATTCACAAGGTCTCAAAACCATTCAAGACAAAGAAATGATGTAGGGCTTCCCACAATCATATAAATGGAGGCTTGTGAAGGATGTGTTCTTGGGAAACAAAGCAAACTTCCTTTTAAACCAACACATGAAGGGCATCCAAGCAATTGGAACTTGTGCATGTAGATGCATATGCATGTGGCAGCAGGTATATTAATATATATGAGTTTGTATATATTGGTTTGAGTTAGTTGAGTTGGTTAGAGTTAGTTGTGTCGGTTAGTCTCTATATATAGAGGAGGTTGTTGTAATTGTAACAAACCTTTCATTTTCTGTTATGATTGAAGCCTGATCCATCTCTTTCATGATATCAGAGCTCTAGATTCCAAATCTTTTCTTCATTCCCTTTTCCGATCAGATTCCGATCCTTTTTCCGGCCATTTTTCAATCTCTTTCTTCTCCGTTTTCTCTGTTCTTCTCTTCTGATCTGTATTCACTATGTCGGTTTCTCAAACTCAATCTTCAATGATTGCAACACAAAATCCTAATCCTTTTCAGAATGTTATGAATTTAATGCCAATTAAGCTTGATGAAACGAATTACCTGAACTGGAAGCACCAAACAACACTGATTTTGAAGACGTTAGGGCTTCTTCAACATCTTAACATCAATTGTAATCCACCAGAGTCTGAGGAAGCGAGAAGTGCTTGGGACAAATCAGATGCATATGTATCAGCTTTTATCTCTGCAAATATGTCTTCATCAATGATTCATTTGGCTCGAGATACTTCTAGATCTGCAGAGTTGTGGCAGAAACTTGAAGAATTGTTTACACAACAGGTATTCGCTAATCGGAATTATATTCGAACACAATTTCATTGCTTAAAACAAGGAGATAAATCAGTGATTCAGTTTTGTGATGAGCCAAAGAATTTGTTTGATCAGTTGATTGCTCTGGGTGATCCAATTACAGAGCAAAGTCTGATATTACAAATCCTAAATGGTTTACACTCTGATTTTCGAATGTTTGTTACCAATATTGAAAATTCTGATTCAAAACCTACATTCTCTCAAAAGAGAGCTAAGTTGTTGACCTTTGAATCTCGTCTAAAACAAGATCAAAGCTCACACTCTGTTCCAATCGCTGCTATGGCAGCCATGACTGTACGACCACCTCCACACACTGATGTTTCTTCTCAAACAACAGTTTTGTGTCAAATCTGTGACAAACCTGGACACCGTGCTAATAATTGTTACCATCGATTTAATTCGAACTCTGGTGGACGTGGTGGACGTTGGAGGCCATGCGGTGGTCGAAGTGGTGGTAGATACGGCAATCATCGAGGAGGCTTCAATCAACAATCAGTGGTCGACTGAAGGTATTAGAGGCTACAGTGCGAATATTGCTGATTTTTATGGTTCTGGGGACTCTAATTTTGGAGTTAGGGTTCCTAATTTTGGGAGAAATGTTCAAGGTGAAGTTGATGGATGTTTTGATTCTCGCATACTTGGAGAATATGGATCTTATGCTAATGGATCTTCACAAGGTTATAATATTCCGAACAGTGGGTATTCACTTGGTATTCTTGGCCCAAGTCCTTCTGTGACTAATGCTCTTGGCCCAAACAGTGGTGATAGTAGTGTTGGATCAGGTTTTGGCCCAAGTCATTTTGTGAACTGGGCTCATTCTGCTACTGGATCAGGTGTTGGGCCCTCTGGTTCTGGCCCAGCGAGTTCGAATACATCTACTGGACCAGCGTATTTTGGCGTTACTGGTCACTTTGGGCTTGTAGTCGACTTGTTGTCTACATGCGTTTTAGTTGATTCATGGATTCCGGATTCAGGAGCTTCCGCACATATGACTGGTGAGCTATCACTTGTTTTTTATTCGGTTCCTTATACCGGTACTGAGCGGGTTGTTATTGGCGATGGTACATCTCTTGCCATATCTCACATTGGTTTTGCTCATTTGCGTTTATCTAGTAGTACCATCATACTTAGACATGTTTTAGTAGTTCCTGGCCTAGCCAAGAACTTACTATCTATTACTCAGCTTGTGATTGATCATCCGCTTACTATTACTTTTTCTCATGTTGGTTTGATTATACAGAGCCTCACGGGACAACTCCTTCACCACACGCGTGGTAGTCCTTATCAGCTGTATTCGTTGACTGCTGTTGCAGCTGTTTCTTGAGAGACGTGGCAATCTCGCTTAGGACATCCCTCTGATGGAGTTATGGCTCGTTTTCCTTTTTTACATGTATTAGATAAATCCATGTGTTCTCATTGTGTTGCATGTGTAGTACGTCAAAATCTACACGATTACCGTTTGATTCGATTGTATCTCATTCTATAGTAGCATTACATGTGATTCATTGTGATATTTGGGGACCTTCTCCTGTTTTATCTCGTGATGGTTATCGATATTTTATCACGTTTATTGATGATTTTAGTAGATTCACATGGATTTATCCTCATACACATCGTTCTCAGGCGGTTGATTCATTTCGTCACTTTAAACCGCTTGTTGAGAATCTTTTCTCATGCACTATCAAACACCTTCAGTGTGATGGTGCTCCTAAGCTCATTCATGGACCGATGGCTCAATTTCTTTCCGAGTCTGGTATTGCTTACCGTATCTCAAGTCCCTACACACCCCCACAAAATGGGGTAGCCGAGCGTAAAAATCGTCACCTTTCTGAGGTTGCTCGTGCTTTGTTATTTCATTCTCATTTACCAAAGAAATTTTGGTATGATGCTTATGCTACTGCTGCTTATCTCATTAACCGGTTGCCTTCACCGGTTATTCACTATTCTTTTCCTTTTGAGACATTGTTTGGTGTTTCACCTGATTATTCTCTTCTTCGCACGTTTGGGTGTTTGTGTTATCCGTTTCTTGGTGATACTAGAACTGATAAGCTTTCACCCAAATCTGGTCCTTGTATCTTTGTTGGTTATGCTCCATCTCATCTTGGATATCTTTGTTATGGTCCTCACACTACTCGCACTTATACGTCTCGACATGTTCGATTCTTTGAGACAATTTTTGAGATTCCTCGTACTTCATCTGTTTCTTCATCTTCTACTTCTGATATTCCTTCTGATTCTTTTCCGTTTTTCATTCCTCCTCCTTCATCTTTTACTCCTTCTCCTACGTCCTCTTCTTCTTCTTCTCATTCGACTTCTGTTCATGGTTCATCACCTCCTCCTTCTCCTCTTTCTCCTCCTCCTATTATGCATCCTATGGTTACTCGTTCTCGCGACCATACTCGTCAGCCTAGACAGTTTCCTGATCATGTGGTTTTTCATGCCACTACTGCTCCTACCACAGAGCCTTCTTCTTTTCGTCAGGCTCAGCAGTGGTCTGTTTGGTGGGATGCGATGCATGCTGAGATGGATGCTTTATATGCCAACCAAACGTGGCGTTTGGTTCTGGCTCCCACTGGTGCCAACATTACTGGTTGCAAGTGGGTCTACAGGATTAAGAGAAATCCTGATGATTCTGTGAGTCGCTACAAGGCACGACTTGTTGCAAAGGGTTTTCACCAGACTGAGGGTATTGACTATACTGAAACTTTTAGTCCAGTAGTCAAACCCACCACTATTCGGATTGTTCTTTCTATTGCTTTCTCTCGTGAGTGGTCTATTCGGCAGGTTGATGTCAACAATGCCTTTCTTCATGGTGACCTATCTGAGACGGTGTATATGGCTCAGCCTCAGGGTTTTGTTGACGCTTCTAGACCACGTCATGTCTGTCTTCTGCAGAAGGCTCTTTATGGCCTGAAGCAGGCTCCCAGAGCTTTGTTTTCCAAGCTCTCTTCTGCGCTTATTGCTG